>PVJS01003872.1:0-72712 GCA_004027185.1 Glis glis | reverse complement strand
GGGGGGAGGGACACCAAGAGCTATGTGCATGTATGTTAACACCAAACTGATACTCATTGTGATGTGAGACTACAATGCACCAATAAAAACATTAAAAAAAAGAAAGCAATAAATAGTACACAGTATATTTTATCAATAATATCTGTATACCTGGCATCAAAGCCCTAAAGCCAAAAATATTCATTAAGTTATTTTCTCCTATCTTGTCTTTGTTTTTGGTATCCGTTCTTTCTTTTGAGTTACATTTTGAAGTGCATCACTTAATAACATTTCTTTTTTCTTAGCAACATTTTTTGAGAATACTGAACCCCCGGTTTTTGGTTGTCCAAAATTATCTTGATTTTTCCCTGATTATTGAATGATATTTTAACTGGGTATAGAATTCTGAGGTGAAAGCTATTTTCTCTCAGAATTCAAGGATAATGATTTTATTACTTTTGGAAATCTATTGCTATGAAGAGTGGGTCATCATTATTTTTAATTATTTTGAAGACTAAGTACCTTTTATCCCTATTAACTTTCTATGATTTCACTAGGATGTGTCTAAATGTAATTTAATTTATGCTGCTAAGAAGTGAATGTCTTTGATTCTTTGAGGATTTTCTTTCCAACTATGATCCAAGTACCTTGAAAACTTTCCCTTCGCTGGTGAACAGAATTTACTAATTTCCATTTTTAGAACTTATTTAATTTCCATTTCTTAATGAATTGTGGCTTTTATGGTGATCAGATTCAGCCATGCTTCTGGACCAAATGTTTTTCTGGAAGGTGTCTGAAGCTTATGTAGTTTTGATTCTTTGTTGAATATTTAGGTCTAAGCACTCCCATTTCCCTCTTTATTCCACAAATTGATACTTTTCCACTCAAAGCTTTAAACATGAGTAGTCATTTTAAAAAAATATCTTAAGCCAGGCATAGTAGCATATGCTTATAATCCCAGTACTTAGGAGGCTGAGACAGGAGGATTGTAGACTCACAGTCAGCCTCATAAACTTAGTGAGGCCCTCCGCAACTTAGAGAGATCTTGTTTCAAAATAAAAAATAAAATAGGGCTGGGGGTATAGCTGAGGGGTAGAATACCACTGGATTCAATCCCCAGTACCACAAAAAAATTATCTTATTTTCTCAGATTTTCTAAGTATTTGTAGGAGAGACAGTTGAATGGCTCTGTCATTTCATAACGGTCTGCCTTATTAACTGAAAATACCCAAACTCCATTTTGTATATATTTTTTAAAACAAAAAAGAATACTTACCAAAAATATAGTCTCTATTTTCTAGATGCTTAAAGTCTAATTGAAGCCAACTGTGGTGGTGCACGCCTGTAATCACAGTACTTGGGAGGCCAAAGCAGGAGGATTTGTAGGTTCGAGGCCAGCCTCAGCAACTTAGTGTGACTCTCAGCAACCTAGTGAGACCCTGTTTCAAAATAAAAATATAAAAGGGCTGGGGCAGAATGACCCTGGGTGGTTCTAACACCCACACACACCCACCCCCCCACACACACACACACAAACACACACACACACACACACACACACATGCACGCACACACACAGTCTAATTGACAATATCAGACAAATATTTATACAATGTAAAAGTAAAATATTTGCTAGGCAGCATTGAAAAATTAAGTAGTATAGACTAATGATCAGAAGCCTTGCCACAGGAGCCAAAATGCTTACATTTCATGTGAAAGCTGAAGCATTTGCCTAGCTGTGTGAATTGAGGTGTATATTTTTAAATTTATGTGCCTTAACTTTCCTTGTTTTTAAAATTTGGGTTAATTTTACCTGTCTCACAGAGCAGTCGTGAGGCTGAACTGAGTGTAATATTTAAAGCTCCAAGATTAAAAGGATTCATCGTAAAGTATACAGTAAACAAAGGTCAACGCTGGCTTCAAAATTAACCTATGACAAAGGTGATTCAGCCAAGAATGAATTTCATGATAAGGATTTGCCTGAAAATCAGTTGTATTTTCATTCAAACCCATTCCAAGAGTAAAGTTGTGTGCCTGCCTTCCTTCCAAATGATGAAAACCAGCGATTGATATTTTCCCATGGAATTTGGGGACTACATTGGAAAAACATGAGCCACAAACTTGAGAACTAATCAGATAAAGACAGGTCAGTTAAGACTAAAGAAGCAAAGTAGCTTTGTCTGGGAAGAAACTCCCCAGTGTCAGTGAAACAAAATAGCGAGAGTCCTGGGGATTAGATGTGGCTGTCATTGTAGTAGATACAGTTGGACTGGAGCCACTTAGTCTCTTGTCCAAGAAAACCATTGGGAGAAAATGGGGAAACAGCACAGTATTTATTTGCAGTGAAGAAGACAATTGGGATATAATGGTGAAAGAACAGAGTGTATCTATTTGCAGTGGATTATTGAATATGCATGGCCCAGGGTGGTTCAGTCACTGGAGGAATAGAAGACATCATTGCATAGGAATTGCAATAAAAAAAATTCAGCAAGGGAATTTGCATGGAAGCATAACAAGATTAATATACCTGCCAGTTCTGGAGAGTACAGAGATATTTTATAACACTGCCAGACAAATATGAACATTCTGTTTGAAGCATTCCCCAGCAAGTGGGAAAAGAGGTAAGAAATCAAGAAAGAAAAAGGCAACCACGTCTTCTTCCAAAATGACTGGTTCTCTCTTGTAAAACCCTGTGTTAGTGAAGATCTTGTATTACCTGAGAGTGAATAATGGAATTTACAAATTTTAATTCAATAGCAGAGGATATTTTTCTGTTGTTGAATAAAAGTTAAAAGGATAAAAGCACAATATTTTTCCAACACATTTTTCAAAGGCACTCCATTCCTCTGAATCCTCTTCAACCCAGAATGGCCTTCTACTATTAATTTTACAATTTCTTCTCCAAATTAAAGTTAAATTATAATTTTTAGAAATCCACAATATTAAATAGGGCAGTGCGTTGTTCATCACAGACACTGTGACACAAATGTTGTTTTTCTAAACTAATGAACTAAGCTAGTCCTTTATTACCAAAAAGGTACTAAATTGACAGACATATCACATATTGTAATTTCATGTGCTCTATTTCTACAACTGATAAATAAATTCATCAAAGCAGTCAAATACAAAACCAATAGCTTCTCTATACACCATATACAAATTCACTGCAAAAGAAATCTGGAAAGCAATTCCATCCACAATAGCCTTAAAAAAAGAATAAATCTAAACAAGAAGGTAGAAGACCTCTACAATAAAAATTATAGAACACTGAAGGAAGAAACTGAAAAAGGTCTTAGAAGATAAAAAGACTTTTCATTCCTGGAAAGGTAACATAAATATTGTCAAAATGGCCATACCACCAAAAGTGATCTATGAATTCAATGCAATCCCTATCAAAATATCAAAGTCATTCATCCCAAAGCTAGGAAAATACAGTCCTAAAATTCATATGGAAGAACAAAAGACCCAGAATAGGCAAAACAATTCTGAACCATAGGAACCACACTGTGAGCATCATGGTAACCTGATTTCATATTATACTATAAATCTATAGTAACAAATGCATGACATTGGCACAAAAACAGACACATAGAGTTTTTTTTAAGTATACTTTTCTCAAACAAGACTCTATTGGGCTCCTTTCCTTCCTTCAATGATTTTTTCTTTTCCCTTCATTTTAGGAAGACATTTTTAAAAACCCAGTTTCACATAAGCCTGATATGTGTTCTACAAGAACAAAGGTTTTCACAGTTTTCAGGAAAATAGAGTTCTAGGAGCTACTTAATGTTCCAGTCCCATCATGAGGCTCCTAGGGGACAGTATGCTGGACCCCAGCCCCTGTTTTACCCAAAAGACATTTTGAGTAGGTTTCATAACTAATTTGATTATTTGGAAAGGCTTTGTTTGAAGAAAAAAAAAGCTATACCTTTTCCTTTAAAAGAAACACAAATGCACCATCTTAAAAATGCGCATGGTGTACTCTATTTTTCTACCTAGAAACTGATATGAATACATCAAATTCAGCCTTACAGGAGGTAGAAGAGGAGATGCACAGTTTTCTTAAATAGAGAAGTAGTTCATCAGCTCTAAACAGCTACATATTTTTTTTTTGTTCAGAACTATCTGCCTTCCACAAAGACACATATACATCTTAAACTCAATACCAAACCAAAACCTGAATCCTATTCAGTTGTAAAATGTAACTTTAGTATCATCATCATCAGCATCATTATCAGGCTCTTCTCCACCAAGACAAATAAGATTATCTAGAGAAGAAAATTTTTGCTCATGGTTATGAAGAACTATGGGAAATTTCTTGGGGTGGCAAATTTGCCCTCAATAAAACTTTCTTCTTCAAACAATAACAAATGCTGGCGAGGATATGGAGAAGTAGGAATTCTGATACACTGTTGGTGGGATGGCAAATTAGTGCAACCAGTTTGGAAAAGAGTGTGGAGGATCCTCAGAAGAATGGGAATGAACCTACCATATGACCCAGCTATACCACTCCTGGGTATCTACCCAAAAGAACGGAAACCAAACTACCAGAGTAATGCATGCATGCCTATTTATAGCTGCACAATTCACAATTGCCAAACTATGGAACCAGCCGAGATGTCCATGAACAGATGAATGGATTACAAAACTATGGTATATGTACACAATGGAATTCTACTCAGCCATAAAGAAGAACAAAATTATGTCATTTGCAGGGAAATGGAAGGAATTGGAGATTATGCTAAGTGAGATTAGTCAGTCACAAAAAGTGAAAGGACTGATGTTCTCCCTCATATGCGGAAGCTAGGGAGAAATTGGGACACAGGAGGGACTCCAGAAAAAGGAGGAGAAACCTTAGTTGAGTGAAGGGGACCTAACTGAGGGAGATGGGAGGGGGAAATAGGGAAACACCTCAATGGTCATGATGTACAATACACAATCTTATCAAAGTCAATCACTGTGCTGAGCATGGGAAAGAGGGAAGGGGGAAGGAATAGGGTGAAACTGGGGAAAGGCTCAACGAGTGCTCTGTGCATGTATGCCTCTACCACCCTGAACTTCATCAAGATGTATGATTACAATGCACCAATTTTAAAAAAATTTTGGTGAATAAGCACTTCATAAGAAAAACTATCTCTGAGAATTGAGCTTAAGAATTGTATTCTCCACTTTCATATGAGAATCTCCGTCTTTGAATTTATTTCCTGATGGTGTTGGGTGCATTGAAGACAGCAATAATTTACACTATGCGAAAACATGGCAAAGGAATGTTAAACAGAAGAGCTTTGTAAATTTCAAACAAATGCCTGCCAGGGAACACTAGATATTTCATATTTACGTAAAAAGAAAAAAGGTATGTTATCATGGTCTATCTTGAGATAATGCTATTTAGAGTCCCAGGAAATTGTGTCCAATATGAAAATACACACATCGTACATTATTTTCTATCATATGCCTTGAAATTCATACATGGCTGTACAACTTCTACATAATTCACTTCATCTAAGCTTTACTTCTCTGAGCTTAATAACGTCCTAATATAAAAAAATATTCAGAAAGAATCCTCAGAGCTTGGTAATTAAACAAAAGAGGGGATTTTCTTTAGGAGACAACATCCCATAACTCTAGTGGCAATTTTGGTGCATCAAACACATTTTCTGAATTTTCTAAATGTTAATATTCTGTGTCATGGTTTTCTTCAGTCTATTTTGATTTAATAGGCCATTCTCTTTGTTGGAGAAATAAAGTAAAATTAAACACTGAGTTCTCCGAATCAGTTACAGGGGGTCAGTAAGAAACAACTGAGGAAGAGGGGTCCTAATGGACTCATAGTGGAAGTGGGAGGCTGACTTCTACTTCTGATCACCTTCTGGCTGACTTTGTTGTTTGCACTCCCTGGGCACCAATATAAATGTGTCAGGCTGCAAATGGCCCACTGGGTGCGTGCCGAGTTGAACTGGGCTGGCCCTCTCCTCCTTGCTTCTGTGTCCTGCCTAATTTTTCCTACTTTTCAGTGTTTGTGCTTCATTTTGGACCAGAAGCTCCTTAATGAAGACTCATTATCTACTGTAGTAGATACTTCATCTTAATTCCTCTAGTACCAGCAACTATTCCATTCACTTGGTATATGTACATAGTCTAGACTGCTATTTTATTTTATTTTATTTTATTTTAATTAGTGGATTTTTTTAGGGCTGAGGATTGAACCTAAGGTCCCGGGCATTCCAGGCAAGTACTTTGCCACTGAGCTAATTTGCCAGCCCCGACTGCTATTTATTTATTTATTATTGGTGCATTGCAATTATACATCATAATGAGGATCACTGTGACAGAAACATACATATACACAGTACTTGTGTATTTCCCTCTGGGTTACACCCAGCTCCCTCCTCTTCCCCATACATAATATTAAAATTGGTATTGATGACTTCCAATATGCTATTCTATTTTTTAAATTATTTTAGTTTAGGGTAGTTGTTAAGAGTAAAGACTTTGCTGGACTCAAAGCCAGCTTCTGCCATGGATTAGCACACTGTGAGCTCAAGCAAATTATTGAAACTTCCTACTACTGAATTTCTTCATGTGTAAAATTGTAATGGTAATACTGTTAAGGCTGTGTGAGCCATAGGGCAATTAAGATGGCATTATGATATTTGACCAGGGCCTTGAGTCCCAATCCTCCAGGAGTGTAGTCAGCCCTGCCCACAAAGCCAGCCCAGAGCTAGCTGGGGTTCACTGAGCCCAAACTTCAGAGCCGAACCTTGTGATGCAGAAGAGAAAACTTTGCTCCCTTTTGACCTCAAACCAAAGCAGGCCAAGCCTGTTTCATTCATATTTAAAGTTTGAATTTAGCTGTGCATAGTTGCCCATACTTGTAATCCCAGTACTTGGGAGGCTGAAACAGGAGGATCTGGGTTCGTGGCCAGCCTCAGCTACTTAGTGAGCCCTCTGCAACTTAGTGAGACCCTGTTTCAAAATAAAGAATAAAGTTTGAATTTAATTTCAATTCAGCATTTCCATGGTGGAAAAAAAGCATAATAAAATAAATAGAACTGTAACTCCTAGTGACAAAGGAAAACAAGAGAAATAAGGTCATTCATCCCAAAGCTTGGATTGGAGCCAGCTCAGGCCACTCTCAGAGGTCTGGTTGCCAAATGAGAAGGAGCAGAGAGCTTGTCTACCTGTTACCTGCTGCTGTGTGGTGTGTAGATCCTTGTACATTAGGACTGAGCCTCAGCCAACCTGGAACCTAACTGGTTCCAATCTGTACGTTTCCTTATTGCGATGGAGTAACTTGGCCTCCATCTCTACTTCTTTAGGGAGTGATTGCAAGGAGCCTTGGAACAGGATCACAGAAGAATGCTGCAGGCTTTTCCTTAAAAGCCAACAAATACCTGCCTCGCCTGTTCACGTTAAAGATCCAATGCAATAATGTATGGAAAGCACAGAGACCGATGCTAAAAATAGACTCCTCTATTATAAGTAGGAGATAGCAGAAATATTTGTGGAATCGACTCTATCATTTTGTCAAATTGTCTATCCAGCTTTCTTCCCTTTGTCTTCTCTGCAGGAGGCAGAGTCGGAGGCTGCACCATGACTTTGAAGGAGATCGCTGCATTTTAAGTGCCTTAGAAGCATTTGCCTGTGAGCCTGGTGCAATCAGGACATGAAGGTAAAACGATCAGTATCATTGCTTTGAAAAGCTCAGGGCCATCCTAATGGCCTGGCAGGGGAGGGGAGCTGTGCAGAGGGCTGGAGCACTAAGATGAGCAGTGACAAAAAGGGTTACATGTATCTGAGCTCTGTTGGTTCTTTGAAAATCAAAAAGTCTGACAATGCACCCTCGGGACGCAGCTGTGCTGGGGCTTTTCAGGCAGATGAGCTGAATCCTTGTCATGGCACTGATTTCAGACACGTTGCTTTCCTGGAAATGAGATTGTATTTAAAAGAACAGGCTCTTGTTAAGCTATCTTCTTTCTTCTAAATAATAGCAAGAAAAAAGATGCTCTCTTTGAAAGGGGATTTTGATGTTTATTGTCACTTAACATGTTTGGAAATGTAGGACTAGCTCCATAGATACTGATCCATTTCCCTCCTAAGTACTGAGCCTGCAGTTTTGAGAGTTGCCAACTTTAATCTGAATCTCACCACCATCAAGGTTTTTTTCCCCCCAGGCCTGGATCACTGGAAATATGGGCAATAATACCTAATTCCATTCCTGGAGTTGTTTCTCAATAAAATATAATTTCTTGTCAAGTTAACCACATAAATATTTTTATTGGCCCTTGTAATGACCTTTAAGAATGTTTAAGGAAAGATGTCGTTTAGAGAAAGATTGAGAGAAGCATGAAGTGTAAGTATAAACCGATGTCTTAGACACTGAATCTTCTTGTCCCTTATAAATCACATTTTCACTGAACTTTGGTTTCTTTCCTTTTTCTACTGAAACTGACTTTCTCTCATTATAGATTCAGAAAAAAATATATGCCTTACAACTGATAGTCACTTGTTTGTATTTAAAAAATCCTTTCCCACTTACTTCAGCTTCTTGCCTTGCTTGAAATGCACTCAGATCAGGCCTACCTTCTCCTTCCCTCGGTTTGCAATCGCTTTCACGTAATTAGGCAGCTCTGTTCTGAAAGAGGATGTGATAGTTAATCTAATTTGTCAACTTGACCGGATCATGACACACCCAAGATCATGTGACTTTGAGTGTGTCAATGAGACAATTGGTTTATGTAACAGCAGATTAAACAGAAAGTCCTGCCCTGAATGTAGGCAGCAGGGTTCTGATAGGTGCAGGACTTAGATAAAAGAAGGAGAAAGCCAGGTAGACGGATGCGTAACTCTTTCTGAAGAAAACACATCTGCTCTCACCTGAGATCGTCGGCCTCCAGCTCATAGAACTGGAACTTCGCCGTTTCTCTGAAGAGCTTCTTGATCTTCTGCTCTCGTCTGAGATCGTCGGCCTCCAGCCCTTCGAACTGAAACTTCACCATCGTTTCTCTAAAGAGCTTCCTGATCTTCACATCTTGGACTGGGACTGAATTAGTGGTTGCTCCGATCCTAAGACTCCAGCTCTTAGAACGCTCGACCAGCTACTGGTTCCTCTGACTTTCCACGTGCAGTCAGAACTTGGGACTACATTGCCTTGAACTGTAACCTGATCTGATAAATCTCTTTTTCCATATACTCATTCTGTGAATTCTGTTAGTCTAGTGAACCCTGGCCAAAACAGAGGATTTAGTCCTATGTTTTATTTTAGTATTTATATTTCTTATTTCTTGCTTTTTTTCAAGGCAGAAAATATATGCCACTTATTTCCTTGACATACATAAGCTTTATTTAATTACATGGTAATGTTTTTTTTTTGCCTAATAGAGAAAAAAAGTAGGCTAATTTAGCAACCAACTTGGATGTTAATTCAATAAATTACCTATATCCCTCATCAATATTCCACTAAAATTCTATCATTTCTTAGTCAGGGCCTATAGTTTAGCACTCTGATCACACTATCCTGTTCTGAAGTAAGGAATTATGAGTCTAAATTTCTTTTTTTGTGGTACTGGGGATGAAACCCAGAAGCATTCTACCTCCGGGCTACACCCCCAGCCCTATTTTTTATTCATTTTGAAACAGAGTCTCACTAAGTTGTGGAGAGCCTCAATAAATAGCTGAGGTTGACCGCGAACCTTCAATCCTCCTGTCTCAGCCTCCCAAGTACTGGGATTACAAGTGTGTGCCACCAGGCCCACTTGTAAAAATATGAGTCTACATATTTTTAGTACCTTTCAACAGTGCTTCTTGAAATTATTCCATGCTGTTTGTGATTGTCACAACCACTGATCTTGTTGAAGACAGAAAAACTGGATTTTGAGAATAGAAACCCAGAAAATAGATATACAATGCTCTATGTTACCAGACCTTCCAGCAAACTCCTTTTTGAGCAAAGCCTGTAAGCCCATCACTATTTTCCTATAAAGGTTTTTTTTTTTATTTCTGCATTCTAAAACTTATTAAAGATCAGCTGAGCTCTGAAGAGACATCTGAGAGCACAGTATATTGCTGCAGACTTTCTTATAAAAAGAAAAAAAATATAACACCATTATTTTTATTAGGATCTTTAAATATAAATGAACTTTAAAAATTTGATCAAGATTACTACTTGAATTAAGATGGTTTGGACACTCAGTTTGATTTTTGTGTATTTTGTTTTATTTGTTGTCATTCTCGTGTTTATACTAAAAGGATGTCTTTGATGAGAACTATGCAAATGGAGCAACCCAAACCTTTAGGCAAGTAGCCCAATAAAAGGATCTTGGGTTTTAAGATGAAGTATAGATCTCTTTTTTTTTTTTTTTTGCGGTACCGGGGATTGAACCCAGAGGCGTTCTACCTCTGCGCTACACCCCCAGCCCTATTTTTTATACTTTATTTTGAAACCGGGTCTCACGAAGTTGCAGAGGGCCTCACTAAGTGGAGAGAGAGAGAGACAGTGAGAGAAAGAGAGAGAGAGAGAGAGAGAGCTGAGGCTGGCCGTGAACCCGGATCCTCCGGTCTCCACCTCCCAAAGTACTGGGATTACAAGCGTGCACCACCACGCCAGGCTAGATCTCTTCTTCAAAGTTGGATAGAGTCAGTCTTTAAATTGTTGCTACTAAGAAACTGAATAAGCTTTATATAAGAATATAAAATTATGTCATTTTAGGTATTATATAACCACTAGTTGAACTTTATTAGTTATTCAAAGATCCATGTTTTGGGATTATACAATTAAAGTGGATCAGCAAAAAAGAGAGGGAATATGTTGTGGCAGTGCAGTGTGCAGAGAGACAGAGAAACATAGAGGGAGAGAACAAAGTTTTCCCAGTATTAACCTATGATATGCCTCAGTGTCACATCACTGAGATCAGTTATGTTTAGCTTATAACTTTTGAATTAAAGAGAAAACATTCTGTTCACTTATAATCAGATCATGAGTTTATCAGACAGTAGAGTGTTTATCTACCTGAAAATACATCCTGAGAGACGATTTAATCCCTCACACCTAAGTTTCTTCTGTGTAAAATCATTATTATAATTTCTATAGCGTAGTCAAATGTAGCATCAAATGAAATGTCCTATTAAGAGACATTAGCAAAGATCCAAGCACTGGTAATTCCAAAACCACTAGTGGCACCTGAACTGGCCATCCGCGCCATCCGCATGACACTGGCAGCCCTCCATGCCATGCCCTAGACACTAATTCTGTGACCCAAGACCCTGGCACCCTTCCGCACCCTGCCTCATACTCCATGCACTGCAGTGCTGCTACCCAAGACCCAGAGCCTGCTCCTCTCTCACCTGTGTGGGAGCCTCTGTGCCATGCTTCAGAGCCTGAATACCCTCTGGCGCCACAACCCGAGACCCGCGCAACCTTCCACACTGCCTCAGAGCCAGGGTACACTCTGGCACCATCACACGAGATCCAGGAGCTCACAAACCTCCCTGGGGGCCTTGTGCAATCCTCTGCAGCATGCTTCAGCACCCATATACCCTCAGGGGACGCTACCTGATACCCAGAGTTGGCACACCCCTGAAACCCGTGAAAGATACACAGCGCCACACATCAGAGCCTGGGAAACCTCCAGTGATGCCTCCCAAGACCCGGAGCACATGTGTATCCCTTGGGGCCTGGGTGACCCTCAGCACCTGCACCTCAGAGACCGGGCATCTTCCAGCACCGGCTCCAGTGTCTCAGAGCCCACATCCAACACCGCACCTCTAAGTGTGCCTCACGTGCCAACACCCGAGCTCTGGAACCTGCGTGCCCCCCCACACACACACACACTCTGCCCCGGTCAACCAGATGGGAGGGAACCACAGCCTGCAGCGTACTGACCTAATAGGGACTACAGGGACCATCAAGAGGCCTTATACATAGAAAGTAAGATGATTCGGAGGCAACAGAAACACAAAATTGAAAACACCGAAAATATGAGAATGAGGAAAAATGAGGAAACAAGAAACACACACAATGCATCAACAAGTGAGATACTGATACTGACCTACAGGAAATGCAAGATGGAGAATTCAGAATTTTGATCTTCAGAATGATGAAAGGCCTCAAAGAAAGCATAGAGGAGATGAAGGAGGAAGTTGAGGCTCTAAGAAAGAATCAGAAAGAAACACTGAACAAAATGAAGGAGTCAATAAACAAATTAAAGACTGCAATAGACATCAACTCTAGTAAGCTCGACCACATGGAAAACAGGGTATCACTCCTGGAAGACAGTTCATTCAAAACTGAAAACACAGTCAACGATATACAGAAGATACTACAACAACACACCCTGGCCATCCAAGAAATACAGAACAATACAAGACGTCCTAATCTAAGGATATGAGGCATTGAAGAAGGTTTAGAAACACAGACCAAGGGTATAAGGAACATCTTTAAAGAAATAATTTCAGAGAATTTTCTGAACATAGAAAAGGATTTGGACATTCACATACAGGAGACATATAGAATACCATTGAGACAGGACCAAAGAAGGACCTCCCCACACCAAGTAATAATTAAAATGTCTAACATAGAGGCCAAAGAAAGAATCCTAAAAGCAGAAAGAGTGGAAGAATGGGTGACGTACAGGGGCAAAACAATAAAATTCACCCCAGACTTCTCAACCCAAGTTAGGAATGCCAGGAGGGATTGGTATGAAGTACTCCAGAACCTGGAAGAAAACAACTTCCAACCAAGTCTGATATATCCAGTAAAGGTATCATTTAAATTTGATGGAAAAAGTATAATGTTCCATGATAAACAAACACTTAAAGAATTCATGGGTACCTAGCCAACACTGGAGAAAATCCTAAAAGAAATAAATCATAAAGAAGGAGAAACAAGCAATTTACAGACCACAGGAGAAGTGAACTTCACCAGGTAGGCAACCAAACAAGGAGATTTGTCACTACAGCAAACAGAAAATGCAACTCAAAATGATAGGACACAAAATTCACATCTCAATAATAACATTCAATGTCAAAAGACACAGCTCCCCAATTAAAAGGCACAGACTGGCAATGTGGATTAAAAAGTATAACCCAACTATATGCTGCTTACATACTCATACCCTAAAGGTTGGAAAAAGATATACCATGCAAACAGAGATTGAAAACAAGCAGGTGTAGCAACACTTATATCTGAAAAAATAGACTTTAAGCTAAAACATATCAGAAGAAACAACGTGGGTCACTTCTTACTAACAAAATGAATAATCCAAAAAGAAGATATAATGATAGTAAACATTTATGCCACAAATGTGGGCGCACCCACATTCATAAAACAGTCTTCAGAACATAAGGTCCCAAATAGACCCAATCACAATAATACTGGGAGACTTCAACACACCACTCATGCCACTAGATTGATCTTCCAGACAAAAGATGAATAAAGATTGTTCAGACCTAAAGAAAACCATAGACCAAATGGATCTAATAGACACATACAGATTATTTCAACCAGCAACACCTGAATACACATTTTTCTCAGCTGCCCACCGAACATTCTCCAAAATAGACCACATACTGGGTTACAAAGCAAGCACTAGCAAATTCAAAAGGTGTGATATAATTCCCTGCATATTCTCAAATCAGAACAGAATGAAACTGGAAATTAACAACAGGAAGACTGAAATTAATCACATAAGTACATGGAGACTGAATGATACACTTCTGAATGAGGAATAGATCAGAAAAGAAATAAGGGGAGAAATAAAAAAAATTCCTGGAATTAAATGAAAATAGAGACACGATGAACCAAAATCTATGGGACACATTGAAGGCAGTGTTAAGAGGAAAATTTATAGCACTGAGTGCCCACATAAGAAAAAACAGAAGACATCCAAATAAATAACCTAAGGACACACCTCAAGGATCTTGAAAAACAGGAAGAGTTGAATCCCTAAGACAGTAGGAGGCAGGAGATAACTAAATCAGAGCTGAAATTAATGAAAGAGAGAATAAAAAACAATACAAAGAATCAACAAAACAAGAAGCTGGTTCTTTGAGAAGATTAACAAGTTTGACAAACCACTAGCTAACCTAACCAAAAGCAGTAGAGAATCAACCCAAATTACCAAAATCAGAAATGAAAAAGGGGACATCAGCACAGATAGTGGAGAAATCCAGAGGATCATAAGAAACTACTTTGAAAACATATATTCCAATAAAATGGAAAACATAGAAGAAATCGAAAGATTTCTAGACACATACAACCTACCTAAATTAAACCAAGAGGATATAGAAAAGCTGAACCAACCAATAGCAAGCACAGAGATAGAAACAGCAATAAAAGTCTCCAATCAAAGAAAATCACAGGTCCAGATGGTTTTCCATCCAATTTCTACAAAACCTTTACAGAAGAATAAAAACCAATACTTCACAAACTATTCCATGAAATTGAAAGTGATGGAATTCTTCCATATTCCTTTTATTAGGCCAACATCACATTAATACCAAAGCCAAATAAAGATACCTCAAGAAAAGATAATTACAGACAAATATCATTAATGAACATAGACGCAAAAATTCTAAATAAAATACAGCCATGTGCATTCAAAAGCATATTGAGAAAATCATACACCATGATCAAGTTGGTTTCATCCCAGGAAAGCAAGGCTGGTTCAGCATATGCAAAACAATACACATTATTCACCACATAAATCAAACTAAAAATAAGAATCACATGATCATTTCAATAGATGCGGAAAAAGCATTTGACAAAATTCAACACCCATTCATGTTAAGAACTCTACAGAAAATCGGAATAGAAGGAACATACCTCAGCATCAGTAAGTCAATATATATAAGAAACCCAAAGCCAACATAATATAGAATGGGGGAAAATTGCCGGAATTCCCCTTAAAAACAGGAACAATACAAGGATGCCCACTATCACCACTCCTTTTCATTATAGTCCTTGAAACTCTTGCCAGAGCAATAAGAAAAGAGAAGGATATCAAAGGAATTCAAACAGGAAAAGGAGAACTAAAATTATCTTTATTTGCAGATGATATGATCCTATATCTAGAAGACTCAGAGAACTCAAACAAAAATCTACTAGAGTTGATTAACAAATTCAGCAAAGTAGCAAGATACAAGATCAACTTAAAAAAATCAGTAGCTTTCATATATGCCAACCATGAATCCACTGAGAAAGAAATCCAGAAAACAATTCCATTCACAGTAATTTCAAAATCAATCAAATACCTAGGAATAAACTTAACCAATGAGGTTAAAGACCTCTACAATGAAAACTATAGAACACTGAATAAAGAAATCGAAGAAGATCTTAGAAGATGGAAAGATCTCCCTTGCTCTTG
This sequence comes from Glis glis, assembly GCA_004027185.1. NCBI lineage: Eukaryota > Metazoa > Chordata > Mammalia > Rodentia > Gliridae > Glis > Glis glis. The sequence continues at coordinate 57,374 of PVJS01003872.1, read as the reverse complement.
GATAGGCAGAATAAATATTATCAAAATGGCCATCCTGCCAAAAATGATCTACAGAGTCAATGCAATCCCTATCAAAATACCAACATCATTTTTCACAGATCTAGAAATTTATATGCAGATCTAATTTTATATGGAGAAACAAAAGACCCAGAATAGGCAAAGCATTTCTCAGCAATAAGAACCATACAGGAGGCATAACAATTACTGACTTCAATTGTACTACAGAGCTATAGTAATAAAATCAGCATGGTATTGGCACAAAAACAGACACATAGACCAGTAGAACAGAATAGAAGATACAGAAACAAGTTCACAAATTTATAGTCAATTGATTTTCGACAAAGGTGCTAAACACATACATTGGAGAAAGGACAGTCTTTTCAACAAATGGTGCTGGGAAAACTGGTTATCTATCTGTAGAAAAATGGAACTAAATTCTTACCTCTCACCCTGCACAAGAGTCAACTCGAGATGGATCAAAGACCTGGAAGTTAGACCAGAGACTGTGAAATTATTAGAAGGCAATGACTCAATACATCAACATATCGGCACAGGTAGAAACTTCCTCAACAAGACCTCCAAAGCACAGGAAATTAAAACAAGAATTAATAAGTGGGATAGCATTAAACTACAAAGCTTCTGCTCATCAAAGGAAACCATCAAGAGCCTAAAGAGAAAGACTATGGAATGGAAGAAGATCTTTGCAAGCTATCTCTCCGACAGAGGTCTAATATCTAGGATATACAAAGAATTTAAAAGACTTTACACTAAAAAACAAATAAACCATCAAGAAGTGGACAAATGATATGAATAGGCACTTCACAAATGAAGAGGTACAAATGGCCAATAGATACATGAAAAAATGTTCAACATCATTAGCAATCAGGGAGATGCAAATCAAAACTACTCTAAGATTTCATCTAACCCCAATTAGAATGGCAAGCATTAAGAAGTCAAACAACAACAAATGTTGCAAGGATGTGGGGAAATTGGGACTCTTCTGCACTGTTGGTGGGATTGCAAACTAGTTCAACCACTATGGAGATCAGTGTGGAGATTCCTCAGAAAACTGGGAATTGATCCACCATATGATCCGGCTATTCCACTACTGGGTATCATACCACAGGGTTTGAAACTAGAAAGCTACAGTAATAAATGCATACCCGTGTTCATCGCAGCACCATTTACAGTGGCCAAATTATGGAACCAACCTTGGTGTCCATCAACAGACGAGTGGATTACAAATTTGTGGGAAATACACACAATGGGATTCTACACAGCAATAAAGAAGAACAAAATAACATCATTTGCAGGAAAATGGAAGGATCTGGAGAACATTATGTTAAGCGAGATCAGCCAGTCACACAAAAAAAGAAGGGACATATGTTTTCATAAATATGTGCAACCTAGGGAGTAGTGGGGACACACAAGGTACTCCGGTTGATAATGGAGAACCCTCAGTGGGGCAAGGGAAGTGGTACAAGGGAAGGGGAAGGGCAAGAAAGAAACGAATCAGTGGAATTACTATCATAAACAATATGTACATGTGAGAATAAACCAACATCATTCTTAGCACTTCATATTGGGGGGGAGGTATGGGGGGACACAAAGAGCTGTGTGCATGTATGTTAACATCAAATAGATATTGTGATGTGAGACTCCAATGTACCAATAAAAGCATGTGAACAAAAAAAAAAAACCACTAGTGAATGCCTGACAGTACTGAAGCCTGTATATGCCGTGTTACTGACGGCATGGCCTTTGTTTTGCCATATAGTGTCAGAATCCATCTGGCCTTCTGTGTTTTATGCCCTGAGGCCTTTGTTTTGTATCACTACTCTTGGTCTTTGGGGCCATTATTAGGTAAAGTAAGGATTGCTTGAACATCAGCTACATGAAGCCACAATAGTTGATTTGATAACTGAGATGTCTACCAGCATAACTGATAATGATTCTTCCTGTTTATTCTGATAGGTAACAGTTGTACATGTGGGATATCATAAAGCAAGTCATCATTTCACTTCCAGAGCATTGGAGAACATTGATATTAGGATTCCCCAGAGAGAAAAAACACCTTTGTTTTTTGTTTTTTTTTTTACTTTTTTTACTTTATTTTTTGTGTTTTTATTGGTGCATTGTAGTGTAATATCACAATGAGTATCAGTTTGGTGTTAACATACATGCACACAGCTCTTGGTGTCCCTCCCCCTGCCTCCCCCCCCACATGTAGCACTGAGAATGATGTTGGTATAATCTCATATGTACACATTGTTTATGATACTAATTCCATAGATTCACTTCTTTCTTGCCCTTCCCCTTCCCTTGTACCCCTTCCCTTGCACCACTGAGGGTTCTCTGTTGTCATTGGAGTCCCTTTTGGGTCTCCACTACTCCCTAGGTTGCGCATATTAATGAAAACATATGTCCTTTCTTTTTTTGTGATTGGCTAATCTCACTTGGTGATCTGGCTGCAACATCTGTCACCCCATTGATCGCCAGGGTTGATTCAGCTGATCTGGTTGGCGAGACGGGTGTCCCCTTCCTCCCTCACCACTCCATGTGCGTCCCTCCTGAAGCTGCATGCTTGGTCGAAGAGGATGACCTTCCCCAAATAGAGGAGGATCAGCATTCGGTCAAGGGTATACGAGTAGCTGCGCTCTCCTGCTAGAACCTCCAAACAAGCTCACCTTTGTTTTTTCTATGTAGACCCTCAGTGGATTAGAGGATGCCCATAGTTTACAAATTCAAATGCTAATGTATTTAGGAAAAACTGTCAGAGACCCACCAAAAAAATAAGATTTTATCATACATCTGGGCATCCTTTATCTCAGTCAAGTTGACATATAAAATGAACCATCACAACAGTTATCTACATCAATGATTTTTATATATGTGAGTGTTTTTATGGTCACCTCTAAAATACCTGTTTACTATGATAAATTACCCTGACTTCATTTTACTTCATATTAAAAAGATAACATTGAACAAACAAATAAAAATTGGTAAAAATCTATTCTTAGATATATATATATATATATATATATATAAATTAGGTATTTATGTAATGTAATTAAAATAAGAGTTGGCATGTACCGTTCTAACCCATTTATATGCTGTGTGTCATTTGAGAGTCATAGCCATGCTTTGAGAAAGTCTTGTTTTTATCTCCATTTTACAACTGATAAAACTGAGTCACCAAGGTATTATTTGCTCAAAGTCACAATTAAGTACATCTTAAAACATTTAAAAATAGAAAATGTTGATCAATGAAAACTAAAAATATTAAATAATTGAACGAGAAATCAAGTAGCTGATACTTGCTGCTGATTCTCTTATTTATAAGAAATATATCCAAATATATACATAGTAAACAAAACAGACCAACCAATCTCCACTTATTCAAAAAATATCAGCTCACCACTTACCTTGTTTCACTCACACCACTATGAATATTTTAATGCAAATATAGATTAAGGAGGTGCTACATGTCTAGAGGGACTGATTTTAGGGGACATCTCCCTCAATCTATATTTGCATGTTATATCACAATGGTTTATTTAATAGGTCCATCTGCACCAGTACATTTCGTATTTTTTGTAGTTAATTATAGAGCCTTGATCACCAGGAGTCTGAAACTTTAGCAAGAAACTTCATAGGTGATGTGGACTTTTAGCATAAAAAAAAACTTTGGGTCTTTTTGGAGAATCGAGAACACAAATAGTGAAAAATCTACTTTCAGTCTCAATTTAGTTAAGATCAAACATAAGAACAAATAGAGAAGAAAAGTTTGCCTGCAATATAATCTCCTCCTAAGAATGTGGAGGAGCAAACTTAAAAGGAAAGCAACAGTATTTTCCTTGAATCCCTCAGAGTTTACAGGGCTACTCAACATAGCTGAAGCATGTTCCAAGCCTTAACTTGAATTTTTTCCAACTAACTCACAAGTTACAAATAGGTGGAATTTGTTCCTTGCTGATTCATAGTTTGTTTCTAACATTCACTACTATATCTAAGTCCAGGATAATTTGTCAAGCATTTCTCAGTGACATTATTTAATTTCTATAAAAAGAGAGCATGAAATCAACTTTGAAAAATAGTAAAGAGTATTGGTAATAGAAGCAACCCCCAGCTTTCTTGGGGAAAAAAGAGACTAGAAAAAGAGGATGTGTTGACAGTATCATAACATGAATTGTTTTGAAAAATTAAAGAGCAAAGGAAGCCTGTTGCTTTTTACTCTAAATCTAGTTGTGTAGAGTGGATTGCAAGAGGGAAAACCATTAGTCATAAACTTTACACTTTCCCATCTTCATGCCTAAGATACATACATCTCCTATTTTTGGCCCACCTGCATCTTGTTAAGTGTAAAGTTACTGGATTTGTGTGAAATGGCAAGAGATCAGGGAGATGAAATGAAAAGAGGATCCAGGAAAAAATATGCTCAAGGTATGGATTGCTTTGTATGGTTTGATTAGTTTTCCACTCATCTAATCCAGATCTCATATGTATATTACATTATATTGTATAGTATATTAATGCCTTCTCCTTGATAAGTATGTTGGTAAGGTACAGATTTCTAAGGAGCTTTGAATAAAAACCATCAGTGTATTAAACCATCAGTGTATTAAAATCTGCACTATATTCTTTTACCTGTATTCTTTATTTCAGAAGATGGCTCTTGACATTAATTCTGCCTTTTTATTTCCTTTAGGAAAAAGGTTACATATTTAATGACATTGGGCTTTATGGTATGTGAATCCAGCATTAGATGTGCAAAAAGTAAAGTTCATATTGAATTCTTTACCCTAGGTACATCAAAGGAACAAGAGGGTATCAGAGTTAGAGCTATCTATAATTTTGATAGAATAGAACTATTATAAAGGGTACAATATGTGAGGACATGGTTTCCCTTTTCATCCAAAAGAGAGAAAGGCTATTTGATAAGTTGAAATAGTGAAGTCTTTTAGGACACAAACACCCAATTTAAATTGCAGATCTATCACTTTGCCAAAATAAATGCATGCCTCATGAGTTTTGCATGTCTCTTATTCTGAGAGTGTTTCCTCAAAATAAAAGGTCTTGCTTTTCAGACACGATATCACTATTTCTATTCATATCAGAATCTCTGAAGATGTGGTGTGAATTTCTATACAGTGATTTCCGTAGGTGGCTTTGATGCCTACCCAGATAAAATAAATACTGCCACATAGTACAATTGCATCATTTTAAAATATGCATACCCTTGATAACTGAGCATATCCCCACAAGTTCATTAACCCTTTGTTTTTGTCTTTTGTGAGTTACCAATTCATGTGCATTTGTTCATTTTTCCACTCAGTGGCTTTATGTATTCTTATAGATTCCTAACTGATCATTTTATATGAAAGATATTTACCTAAGGCATATAATTTGATTTTTTTCTATTCTTTTGCTTGTATTATAGTAAAATTTTTGAAATAATGTTTATAAATACTTGAAAATCAAGACTTGCTTACTAGTTTGTCTTTATTTATATAACCAAAAGTCTCTAAGCCCTAGATCACATTAATATTTATATACTATGTACAATATTCAATATATAATATCATATACATGCAGATACATATATGAATGATAGTATAAGACTATGAAAATTATTTGATAGTATAAGACTATGAAAATAACTTGTGGGGAAAATTGTAATAGTTATCTTTAAATTTATTTATTAAAAATTAAAAGCTACATTTTGCTATAAATGTATAGAAAAATGAAAGATATTGAAATTAATATTTGGTAGGTAAGCTAGAATATAAAATATTAGAAGTTTTAAAAATTGAAAGGTTCTAGTTTTGTTAAGAGAAGATGCATGAGCCAAAAAATACACTGAAGAAAAGATAGCCTTTTCAACAAATGGTGCTGGGAAAACTATATATCCATATGTAGAGGAATGAAATTAGATCCGTATCTCTCACCCTATACAAGAGTCAACTCAAAATGCATCAAAGACCTACAAGTTATATCAGAAACCTTGCAATTACTAGAAGAAAACATAGGACCAATTCTCCAACATATGGGCACTGGTAGAGACTTTCTCAATAAGACCCCCAAAGCTCAGGAAATAAAACACAGAATCAATAAATGGGATAGCACAAATTAAAAAGCTTATGTGCAACAAAGGAAACATTCAAGAATCTGAAGAGAGAGCCTACACAATGAAAAAAAAAAACCTTTGCAAGCTACTCCTCTGGTATAGGACAAATATCTAGAATATATAAATAACTTTAAAAGCTGAACACTAAGAAATAAAACAAAATAATGGGCAATTGAACTGAATAGACACTTCTCAAAAGAAGAAATACAAATGGCCAACAAATATATGAAATATATTCAACATCATTAGCAATCTGGGAAGTGCAAATAAAAACTACACTGAAATTCCATCTAACTCCAGTTAGAATGCCAATCAAGAATACAAACAATAATAAATGCTGGAGAGGATGTGAGGAAACAGAAACTCTTATACACACTTGTTGGGATTGTAAATTAGTACACCCACTATTGAGATCCATATGGAGGTTCCCCAGAAGAGTAGAAATGGAAACATCATATGACCCAGCTATACCACAACTCAGTATCTTTTCAAGAAACTTAAAGTCAGAATACCATAGTGATACAAGTATACACGTTTATAGCAGAACGGTTTGCTATAGCCAAATTATGGAACCAACCTAAGTGTCTGTCAACTGATAAATGGATAAAAACAATGTGGTATATACACACAATGGAATTTTATTCAGTCATAAAGAACAAAAGTATGCCCTACCAGTATGGGTGGAACTATTATTATATTAATAAGAATATTATGCTTAGTGAGATCAGCCAGTCACAGAAATCAGAGTCACATGCTTTCTCTCATATATGGAAGCTAGAGAGAAAATAGGAAGCAAAAAGAACTTTAGATAAATAAGGAGAGAGACCAGGAGAACAGTGGAAGGGGATTGGGGGAGGAAGGTGGTGTGAGAAAAAAAGAAAATTGGTGAAGGAAACAGTTCAAATAATGCTATGTACATAAATTCAGATATCTCTACCGATCGCACTTCTATGTATGGGAGGGGGAAATCCAGAGAGAAACACACCAAGTGCTGTGTGCTGTAGATTTGTATCACTTTGAACCTCACTCTGATGTATAATTACATCAATGCATCAATAAAAGTATATAGATATATATATATACATATATATATAACCCACATGAATATTAGTTTGAACAACGCTTGCCTTCATGTATAATGTGACATGGAGTGAGCATCCTTTACACACCTGAGTGAATTGTCATTCTCTTTTCTAAGTCTAGATCAGCTTCCAGCATCTCATCCCTGGCACATTCAATATCATGAAGTAAATTAAGAGTTTCTTTAATGTGAAAATTTACATCAATTAATGTGAGTTGCTCTCAGTCATCTGTGTCCTATTTCAACACAAACCACTTTCCAATTTTATAACCAGTATGATTTCTTTTTATTTCTTGGTCTCACTTTCATCTTTGATGACCAATTCCCTCCACTAGTTTTCCGTTTTTACAGAATGTCACCTGATTTTGTCAATGGGAGACAGGAAGGCAACACAGCTCTAAACTTCATTTATGAGTGATCTACAATGACCAAAACTTGTAAGTTTTAAAAGAAATGACATGATTGGCCACCAGTCATTCATGTAGTGTTTTGCTGATTTCTAAACTGAAGAGTTAGCATTAAAAAATGTAGTTTATGCAATTACTCACAGTTAATATTCTGTAGTAAGTGAAATTTGAACTTGTTGCAGGAATAATATTTTTTAATTAAAACATGGTAACAGAAATTCATGGGTGTCAGACCATACAAAGTTATAGTTTGTCTGTCTATAGTATAATAACCAATACTCCATTCAATTTCATTCAGGGATTTATTTATTTATTTATTTATTTATTTATTTATTTATTTTGTGGTACTGGGGATTGAACCCAGGGATATTCTACCTCCAAGCTATACCCCCAGCCCTATTTTTTAGTTTTTATTTTGAAACAGGGTCTCCCTAAGTTGTGGAGGGCCTTACTAAGTAGCTGAGGCTGGCCACGAACCCCGGATCCTCCAGTCTCAGCCTCCCAAGTACTGGGATTACAAGTGTGCGCCACCACGCCCGGCTCTCAGGGTATTATTTATTATTTGTAACTTTATTAACTAGGTCTTAGGAAATCATTTGTCTTCAGAGGTTGGCAACATGGGTGTAAAGTAATGGTTATATGATAAAAAAAGATTGTGTGAACTGAAAAGTATAGTCTATGTTACAACTGAAGAAATTTAAGCCAAGGGTGGTGGTACACACCTATGGTCCCAGTACTTGGGAGGCTGAGACAGGATGATTGCTGTGTGGAGGCCAGTGTTGGCCACTTAGTGAAACTCTGTCTCAAAATGAAAAATGTTTAAACAGGGGCTGAGGTGTAACTCAGTGGTAGAGTGCCCCTGGGTTTGATCAAGAAGAAAGAAAGAGAGAAAGAAAGAAAGAAAGAAAGAAAGAAAGAAAGAAAGAAAGAAAGAAATGAAGGAAAGAAATTTAAGCCTGAAAATATTTTTTGATAATATTGCTATTGAACAAATATTTAGTTGTCAATTCCCCTGCTCAGTCTAAATAATCCATATTTTTGTTACATTTATTAGGATGAGGAAAGTTGATATTTTTACAAAATTGCACCTATAAAAATACATTAACAAAATGTAGTTTTATCTTGTTTTTGTCAATAAATCCTGATCATTCATTAAACTATGATTCTAAAATTTTAAATATTTATTATGAATATTTCCCCAAATACAATTTCTACTTATTGTGATATAAGAAAAAAACACCGGCTTTTTTTTAGTTATGAACTGCTATTTGAACTCCATTTTAGTGTGAATATTTTTAATTGATTTAAGCTGATGCTGATAGTGAGTTTTCCAGATAGAAAAATGTATGGCTATGCCTATTGAAAGTAACTATTTCTTTCTTCTGATATATATAGCTTAAGTTTTGTCCAAATGCATTTGGCATAATTTACATCCTTTTCTTACTCATAACTATTCTGGGAATGCCTTGTGTTTCAGCTTGAAATCTGATGTCAATATCTAGTATCTTAATAAAATATTCATCAATTAGTATTATTGCATGTCGTCAATTAGGTTTGAGGCATTTGGTCAATATCTTGAAATGTATGGTTGGGTTTACAAACAGATTTCCTAATATTAAACTATTCTTGCAAGTCTGCAATAAATCTTACTTGTATACACTATTTTTCTATTATATAGAACATTGGCTTTTTTTCTATTTTTGCTGAGTATCGGCATCTCTTTTCTGAAATGGCTACATCATTTTCAGGAATTGTATTTCTTTTCTTATATGACAAACATGGTGGTAACATAGTAAAATAAACAAGAACTTGATGTTATTTATCTCTTCCCTAGAAAAGTTTAAAAGAATTATTTTTTCACTGGCAAATTCAAATAATCACCTAATAAGCATCCCAGAAAATGTTTTAAGTTACAACTTTACAGAAGATTTTAAATTTCTATTGTATTTCCTGTTTCTTTCAAACATTTATTTCATCTGATATTTCTATAATCTGATAATGGAAATGTATATCTTATCCATGGATTTATTTTTGCCAAGAGTTTTATAACTTTCAAAAATTGGTCTGAATCACTTAATACCTGAATCCCAATATTTTTTATTGTAGTACAAATTTCTTTTTCAGGGTAGACAGAATTGCCTATTTTATTAACTTTGTCAAAGATCCAATCTTTAGAAGTAATTCCTGTGTTCAATGCTTTTCTTTCCTCTACTTCATTAATTTTTGCTTGCATTACCATAAAATGAAAATACATGCATGTTGTGGAAAAGTATTTGAAAAATATGCATCTAGTAAAAGATTTATGCCTAGAATATACAAATAACTCCTGTAACTCCCAAGAAGACAAATGACCCAATAACAAAAAGGCAAAAGCGTTACATAGGCAATGTTAAAAATAACAGATAAGTACATGAAAAGATACTAAGAATCATCAGTCACTAGGAAAATGCAAATTAAAGCTACAATGAGATATAACTACAACCTAATAAAATAGCTTCAGTACAAAGGATTGACAAAAAGTACTGGGGAAAGGGCAAGTAGTGAATCAACTGGAATTCTAATATATTAATGGTAAGAATGTAAAATGGTATAAACATTTTGGGAAACTGTTTGGCAGCTCCTTAAAATTTTAAACAAATATTACAATGGGACCCAGCAATCCTATTCCTGGTTGTTTTACCCAAGAGCAATAAAAATACTTGTTGATACAAAGACTTTCACAGGAATGTTCATAGAAGCTTCATTTATAATAGCCAAGAATGTGAATAATACAATTTTCCATAACTAATGAATGAATAAACAAATCATGGCACTTGTGATATGTGCATATAAGGGAATACTACTAAGCAATAAAAAGAATATGAACACATGCAAGACAGGGTCAACCTCTGAAGCATTGTGCTATATTAAAAATGACTCTCTCTCTTACACACACACACACACACACACACACACACACACACACAGACACACACACAAACACAAGATTTTTCTTCTGTGATTCCATTTACATGAAACAACAGGAAGACATCTCATTTTCAGTGATGGTCAACAAATCAGTAACTGACAAGGTATGTGGATAGAAGTGACGATGGAAGTAGATTAATCTCAAAGTGATAAGATGGTATTTGGGGGGGGTTGATGGAAATATTCTATATCATGGTTGTGAGGATGGCTACATGAACACAAATTTTCATCAAAATCAATCCATTGTACACTTAAAATCAATTGTTTACATAAATTATAGCTAAACAATGCACCTACTAAAAGTTTAAGCCTTTAAAAGAAAATTTTTAAAAAAGATTGCTAGTAAATATGAGAAATAAAGAAATTAAATTTAAAAAATCTTTTAAAGAGTAGAAAATGACAAATACAGGAGGCAGCTATAAGAGTTATAGATTGTCTCAGGCAACAGTCTCACTGCCATCATCCAAAAGACCTAACCATACAACTTAGATGAAGGAAGATTTATTTGCTCACAGTTTCTTGGAGATTCTGGGTTCAGTCCATGTCAGGCAATCAAGGGTGTGAAGCTCAGGGCATGGTGGTGGGAAGTGGATAGAGGGAGAGTACACAGGCTCTGCTCCTCATGTTATTGAGGCTGGAAGCAGGGAGAGAACAGGGGGAGAAGGAACCATGTAATCCCCAAGGCCATACCCCTAGGACTCCTCTTTAGCAACCCAGCCTCATTTCCAACATTGCTCCCTTATTTCTGTGAGGGCTACAGGGATATTCTAAATCCATACCACTACATAGATATTATAAAAATAGCACAAAATAATTGTAAGAAAATCAAATAAAAAGGAGAAATGTCTAGCAACAGTAGAGATTTAAGATATTTTGAAAGGGATAACTGCCAATAAATTTAAATTCTTGTCTAAAGTTCATATTTAGAAACCTCAAATCATTAAAATTTACTGTTAGAGAAATGACTATAATTATTTATATATACATTATATATAGTATTCTAGTTATATCAATTAAGGAAATTGAGCTAACATTCAACACAGCCCTATTTCCCTTCCCACCAGCTTCATTGGTCCATACTTAACTCTAAACTTTCCAGAAAAAAGTTCTAGTATCAAGATATTTGATGGACAAGCTCTTTCAACTTTTTTTTTTTTTTTTGCAGTACTGGGATTGAATCCAGGGGCATTCTACCTCCGCGCTACACCCCCGGCCGTATTTTTTATACTTTATTTTGAAACCGGGTCTCACGAAGTTGTGGAGGGCCTCACTAAGTAGAGAGAGAGAGAGAGAGAGAGAGAGAGAGAGAGAGAAAGAGAGCTGAGGCTGGCCGTGAACCCAGATCCTCCGGTCTCCGCCTCCCAAAGTACTGGGATTACAAGTGTGCACCACCACACCCGGCCCTTCTTTCAACTTTTAATAAGAAAAATCCCCATAAAATAATAATAATTTTCATGGAATACAATATGTGCAATAGTTTGTTAAGAATTTTATGTGGTTATTATAAACCTCATAAAGAAACTAAAAATGATGGCACCGGAAGATAATTAACTGTCATTTTCCCTAATGAATATAGATGTGAATTCCCCATCAATTTGTGAGATCCATCCTTATTACTTAGTGTAACTATAGATCTTCAGTCTCTTTAGGATTAGTGCTTGCTTTCTCTTTGAAAAAAAACTTGAATACTCTAAAGCCATGAAGGTATGCCCCTGCTTCTGGAAGCTTTGTATTCTTTCCAATTTTTATTTTTATTTTGCTTTTATTACCTTGTAATAATTATACACAATGTATAGTACAGGGTGATAGTTCAACACACACACACACACACACACACACACACACACATACACACATATTCTGAAAACTTTATATTTTACTTTTCCCACTTAAATTAGCATTCCATAAAAATTATCTTTCTGCATGATCTAGGTAGGAATAAAGATTCATTTTTCATGTAAATATACAGTTAATCATCAACATATATTGGAAAAGTATTTCTCCATTGTACTTCACTATCATATTTGTTAAAAACCAGAAGACCAAATAGGTGTGGGTATGTTTTTAGATCTGTATATTCTATTGGCCTATCTTTCCATTACTTTGCTGCTATTGCTATTCTGGTTATCAATTGCTGTGAATAAACTGGCCCAATATTTAGAGATATAAAACAATAATTTTCACAGAATTATCTGGACTTGTTGTACCACAAATGCCATGATTTGAACTTTTCCAAAGGCAGCTAGAATTAAGGTTATCTGAAGGCTTGATGAGGCTGGATGTGAGGGATAACTCCTTTGTTCACACAGGGTCTTGGAGCTGGAATGGCTAGAACAGCTTGGGTCTGGATTTGAACTTTCACTCTTATTGGAAGTTTACACATGGTTAATATGGACTTCATCATAGATGTCAGTGTTAGGTGGTTTGACATCTTATATAATGGCTTCTAGTTTTCCCTTGGTAAAGCTGGTCCATGAGAAGTATGCTCTACATGTCCAAAGAAAAAGTTTTCCTAATGACCTAACTTTGCAAATCTAATAATGTTGCTTTGTTGACAATCTCCTTGTCAAAAAAGCCATTAAGGGTAGCCCAAGTCCCAAAAGAGAGGAAAGGATTCCACTTCTCAATGGGGAATGAAATGTGTGTATAGAAAAGGAAGATATTGATGGTGGCCTCAATATCTCTCCTCTTTTGTTCCAAATCATGCATGCCTTTCTGCTGTGCAAAATACACTAATTAGCTGTAAAGACACTCAGAAATCTCATACTATTGTAGAATCAGCTCAAATTTGAAGATCTCTTCAAGGAAATCATGGCCAAGCACATATGGGATTCTTGCTGTATCTTTGAATACAACTCTTCAATAGCAATTTCTCCCACTCCAAAGACCATAAAACTAAAGAGAGAGTTACCTATCTGACTCACAATGTACAGTAATGAAAAGACATAGAATAATTTCCAAGAAGGTACTATTTACAAAGACATGGGACAAAGCCACTTGATAAGCATAAACCTATAGCAATTCTGAAATCATGGCATATATGTCACCAGTTATTTGATGAAGAGCTGTGTATACTCCCTGGAAATAATTCTCTACCATACCTCTTGGCTTTGTACTTTGGGTTCTAGATTCTACCCTCTGAATCATTCTAACTTTTCCATAAGAGATGGGCTTCTTGATTTTCTTCATGCCTTTAAATTTTTTAGAAGCTTTCCATCCAGTTTTAAAAGTGTCTACCAGGTATCTTCATAAAATTCTTAGAAGTGATCTGACCCAACAGAGAAAGTCTAAGTGATAAATTTATTAATATTAATTTTATGTGATCTATCTTGGTGGATGCTTCATGTGCACCTATAAGGAATGTATATTCTGCTGTTGTCTATCACATCGTTTTGTGAATATCAATTAAGTTAAGTGGGTCGATGGTGATGTTCAGGGCATCCATTAATTTATTAATTTTCTGCCTACCTGTTCTATTGATTACTAAGATACAAGGCTAAAGTCTACATTTGTAATAATGAATCTATTTATTTTCACTTCCAGAGCTATCAGATGTTGTTGTATGTATTTTGAAGCTCTCTTAATGAAGACATTTAGGATTGTTACATTTCCTTATAGACTACTTCATATCATGTGATGGCCTTCTTTATTACAAACCTAACAATATTACTTCTTCTTAAGCATACTTTGACTGAAATTAATATAGCTATATCAGCTTTCTTGTAGTTGAAGTGTGTGTGGTATATCATTCTTACCCCTTTTCTTTTAATACAAATTTTTTACACAAAAAGTGTGCTTTTCACTATGAAGTAAAATTGCAATGCACCAATAAAAGTAGAAAAATAAAGTGTGTTTCTAATAGACAACTCATAGATGTGACTTGCTTTGTAACGTAATCCAACAAATTTCATTTTTTAACATTTGTGTTTAGACCATCTATATTAAAAGTGACTATTGACTTGGTTGGATTAAAATGTACTATCTTCCCAGCTGCTCTCTTAATTATTCCTCTTACTTTCTATCCTCTTATTTTGACTTCTCTGTGTTTATTGAACATTTTAAGTTGTTGAGAGTCATTTTAGAACCTCACACTGAGATTAACATTTTGAACCAGCTCAAACTGAATACACAGTATTTGGCTGAGTGAGATTTGTCTGCAAGTGGACAAATTCCAAAGGACCTGATATAATCGATAAACGTATGGTCTTTGATGTCTTCTCCACCCAGTAATGTTTAACCCTTCCTTCCTTTAAGCTTGTCACATGTCTGTCTCACTGACCTTCCTTATCCTGTCCTGTAACCACTTGCTGGCTTCTGTGTTTGATTAACCTTTATGATGCCTTGTTTACCAAGTTTCTATAAAAGTAAGGTTTTGGCTGTAGGATTCAGGAGGTGAGGAGAATTGTCAAGTTACTTCCTCCCTGGCCAACACTAAATATTAAATATTAAAATAATAATTTTGGATCCAGAGTTGTTCATGAGAGGGACTTCAGCAAGTAGCAAATGTGGCACTGGTCCATCACAGTAAATTACCCACTTATACTTACTCGATTGACTTATTCTTTATACCTTTTATTATTTAACACTTTTAGTGGTTGTGTTAGATTTTGTAACACAAACAGTTAAAAAATTTGAATCAAATATCAAATAATATTATCATGCTTCTTATATAGTGTGAGGTCATTATATTAATATATTCCAAATTATTCCCTCCTATTCTTTACATTATTGTTCTCAGATTCTCATTTTTGCACATACTATAAAAACAAAATCCATCATTATTATTTAGATCTTAAAATTCAGTTACCTTTTAGAGCAACTTCTAAAAGATTTTATTTTACTTTTATTTTTCTGGTTTGGATGATTTTAATTTCCTTATGTGTATCTCAGGTTTTTTAAAATTTTCATTGTTTTATTTTCTAATGTAATTAAAACAGTTGTACAGAGTGATTACACATCTATGAGGTTTTAATTCAACAATTTAAGAAATTTTACATGTTTAAATCATAATTGTATCTCAGTTTCTAACCTGGATTATATCCAATCTATGTGAAGAACTGACTTTACTATTTCTTGTGCAATGAATTTTCTTAGTGTTTTTTTTTTATTTTCTGAGAAAGGCTTAAATTTTCCTTTACTGCTGAAGAATCTTTTCAATAAATACCCAACTTTATTTTAGGATTTCTTTCTTTCAACACTTTAAAGATTTCATCTCATTGTTCTCTTCTCCCTTACAGGGTTTGAGAGGAGTAGTTTGCTGTGTAAATTCCTAATCTTGTTCCTCTCTAGATAATGTGTCTCCTTTTAATCTGGCTACTTTCAAGGTCATCTATTTACTCTTGAAGCTTCAAATTTCCCATATGATATCTTGTGCTTAGAGTTTAGACTAACGATCCAAAAGATTTTTTTTCCCTCAAAATCTGCTCCTGGCTTGGCTTCGGGGGCCTTCTCTGTGGCTTTGAGTGAGATAGACTACCCCACAAGAACTGTCTCTTTCATCGTCCCCAGATGTTTACCCCACTGTTTGTACCCACTGCTTATCAAGCCTGGTCTCAGGCAGGTACCCTGGACCCAGGTCTGAGAGGTGTGGCACTCCCTTCACAAGTGTCTCTGCCCTTCCTGGAGATGTTACACCCTGTGTTCCTGACCTCCCCCAAGGTGCAGAACTTTTTCTTTTCTCCTCCCTATTTCCTCCCCTGGCTAGAGCTGGTTTTCACCGGCCTGTTCTGGCCACAGTTTTGGTTATCCTCTTGCAGATTAAGGCATCTACCCTTATCAGGGACATAGTGAAGTTGGGTCTGTTGATTTTGGTAGAGCCTACCATTCTTCTCCTCCAGTCAGAACCTCAGAGGGGGTTTCCTTAATATCCCCTTGGCCTTCCCTGTGAGGCCCTGATAGGGTTCCTGCTCTAAGAGGGAATGTGAAGCCTCTGGATCTGTCTCCTAGGGTCTTCACACTTCCATGCTAGCCATTAATAATTTGTTAAAGCTTTCTATTTAAAGATTTATTTTTTATAGTAATGGGAATTGAACCCAGGGACATTCTACTACTGAGCTATACCCCCCAGCTCTTTTTATATTTTATTTTGAAACAGAGTCTCACAAAGTTGCTGAGGGTCTCACTAAGTTGCCAAGGCTGGCCTTGAACCTGCAATCCTCCTGTCTCAGCCTCCCAAGTACTGGGATTACAGGGGTGCACCACCACACCCAACTCTACCTGGAGACTTTTACTGGCCTAAATGATCACTGGCAACACTCGCCCCAGATAAGCAAATCCTGAGCTTCTCTTTTCCAATGGAGGCTCCTATCTCTTTTTAGATTTTGTCCTGCAACTCCAGTCTCTAGTGAGTGGAGACTAGTCTTTACATCGTAGTTTGTCTAGCTTTTTTCCTTATTGCAACAGTGGGGACAGAGTTCTTTAAAGCTTTCTTCTCTTCCAAGCTAAAAGCAGAAACCTCTGCAGGACTCTTCACTGGTGTCTCCCATGATAGGCAGAGGCAGCAGGACAGGCACCGATATATTGCAGGATATAAATGCCTGAAGCACACTGGACAGAGCATGGACATTTCTACATAAACACATTGTGTAAATCAATATGAAGGATCACGCTTCAAAAAGTGAAATAAATAAAATAGGTTTTTATGCATATGAAATTGACAGATCTCAGAAACCCATTCTCAAATGTCAGAAGGAGGCTACCTAAAGGCACTGGAGCAGGAAAGCATTTGCAACATGTGTCGAAACACATGCATAAAGAAAGCAATCTTAGAGACATAGGTCATAGTTTAGTTTTCAGGTAGATACCTATAAAGTAGTAAAATTAGTAGGGATTGGGAGGTAAGATGCAACTTGTTTATACATTTTTCCAAAATTACTTTGGGGAATTTTATGCTTCTTACAAGACTAAATTAATATACAATAGATGGAATACCAAGAAAGAAATGTCCAGTCACACCCCAAATGCTGAGGGAGTCCAGTATTTTCCTGGTTTGGCTTGGAAGCCTCAAGTCCTCTTACCATCCTTTGTCTATATTTAACCAAAAAACAGCTGGTTCTCATTTATGATTAATATCCAACCACATCCTATAGGGAACCTACACACATCCCCAAGAAACCTATGTTGTGGCTCATGCCAGTTTTTTCCTGACTGGAACATGTTTCTTCCCATATCTGACAACCGATTTCTTTCTCTCCATCTTTTATGTCACATTTATTATGCTCGATCTTTTAAAAAGCATTTCTGTTTTTCTCCCCAGTAATTTTGATACTTCCCTCCTTTAAAACATGAGTGATGTGTTTACACCTTCTGCTTTGCTCCCCTTTACTAGATAATGCATTTCCTATTTCCTTTCTTATATGAGCCCTGACACTCAATGACACATTCCAGGAAAGCTGCCCATCGGATGGCCGCTCCTTCCTCTGCTCCATCTCTTTAGGCCCTAATGAAACTCTTTGTTTGATGCTTAATGATGATCTTTGCCTTTCCATCCTCTTGAGCCTGTACAATCCAACATTGAATACTGAAAAATAAATCTGAACAAAACAAATTCAACTCCAGACAATGGCTTGTCATGACATCACATGGCACAAAGAGCTAAAATGATCCAATTTTGTTTTTTACATAGTGGTGGAGTTGATAGCTTCTACAGTTGATTAAAGATATAGATACAGAGAAACACATCCATGTAATAGTTTAAATTATATAACACCAGTTTGTTTCTCACTTTGTCTTGAGAAAGTTTCATTTACTGCATTTCATCACAGTCCTCTCATGTGGTATTTTCAGTTTAGAATGGAATACAAGATATCTGTGATACAGTATTAGAACAATTTCTCTTTGGGTTTCTGTTTAATGTTGAAAGTATGACATGAGAGTCAGTTTCAACTTCTTTCCCTCACACTCACTCATCCTAAGCTGACAGTTTAGGCGAGGGGCCAGGCCATGGTGTAAATCCAAGCTGACTTGTGAGTCTTTGGACCATTGCAATGATCTTTCCATCCAATTTGCAGAAACATTCATGCCTAAGGCCCTGAGCATGCAGAAGCTAATTTGGTATGGATGTGATAGGAATTCTGAACTTTTGCTGGGAATGTAAGAAATAAAACATTCAATAGGAGGCAAAAATGTAAAAGACTAAAGCAACATTTATTGGCTTTCCTTTTATTGCCTCTCTATAAAAAAAAACTAGTTGTTATTTTTCTTATATTTTTCCTTAGATTTAGTTTGTAATCAATAAGTTTTGATTTTATTGTGCATATTTTCTTTGAGTTTTTATGTTTGGAAAAATATAATTATCATAATCACAATATAACATAATAATTAGCATTTGCTATTGAATAAGAATCATAAATTCAAGGCACTGGTCTACTTTCCACTAGCTGTGTGACCTTGGACAAATTCTTTAAACAATGCTATACTCAGGTTCTGCCTCTATGAAATGAGAAATATAATAATATTTAAGACATAACATTATTGCATCTATTGGGGTTGAACATTCACTTTCTCATCTTCCTTTCCCTCACTCACAGAACGAGTTTTCCATCTTCTCAGTTCTGTCCTGTGCCCCAGTAGCGTTGATCCTAAGGATTATGTATTAGTCAGGGTTCACTAGAGTGGCAGAGCTCACAGGATATGTATGTGGTAAAAGGTGACTTATCACATCAGCTTACAGTCC
The DNA here is from genome assembly GCA_004027185.1 of Glis glis. NCBI lineage: Eukaryota > Metazoa > Chordata > Mammalia > Rodentia > Gliridae > Glis > Glis glis. The sequence continues at coordinate 38,118 of PVJS01003872.1, read as the reverse complement.
AAAGCAGTGTGATCCCAAGTGGCCACCTGCACGTGGAGAATGAGAGGAACCAGCAGCCGGTGGAGCTGTCCAAGAGCTGGAGTCTCAGAATCAGAGCAATAGATAATGCAGTCCCAATCCAAGATGGAAAGGCCAGGAAACTGGAGAAATGACGGTGAAAGTCCAGTTAGAAGAGCCGAAGGCTGATATCTCAGGCGCGAGTAGATGCGCTTTTCTCAGGAAGAACCACACATCCCTTCACGCAGCTTTCTTTTTCTTTTTATCCAGGTCCTGCGCCTATCAGACTCCTGCTGCCCACATTCAAGACAGGACTTCCCCTTCAATCTGCTGTCATATAAACCAATCATCACATCAACACACCCAAAGTCACATAATCCTGGGTGTTTCATGATCCAGTCAAGTCAACAATCCAGGTTAACCATCACAGATTCAGTATGTGGAATCCCTTGCTCTCTACTTTATAAAAATTATATTCAATTAATGACAGACATCAGTGAGGAACCTAAAAGTGGAAGGAGAGATAGTTCAGGTCACATCTCCCTCTCCAGCCCTAGCTGAGCCCCATGTGTCTCAGGGGTCGTGTCCCAGTTCTTCTCCAGCTCCTGTGGGAGGTCATCCTCTCTGTAAGCCCAGCTCCTCTGGATTCCAGTGCATTGTGTGCTCTCCTTGACTCATTACCTACAGTGGAGGTAACAGCTTCCTGCTCTGCTAGACTCTGGGTGCTTCCACATCATTCATTTATTCCCCAGTCCTGCCCACACTCTTGAAAAGAATCCTTTCATCCCCAAATAGCACTTTTGAAAGTAAGAGCCAGTTAATTCTGTTGTTTGGGGTTGGATAGATATGGCCTTCATTGCTTTATGAATCACACACATGTTTCTTTTTAACTTTCACATATCTGACATTTTGTTTTCATTTACTATTCTTCTGTCTCAGATTATTTATATTCCCTCTTTATCAACCTTTTCAACGTACGTCATTTTTCCCTTGAAGTGCAGTGAATAGAAATGCACATGATATAGAAACATGAGTTTGAAGAAGAAAAAGCTCATATTTTTAAATCATTTTCATACTTCAGCTAATTTTAACATTTATTCTTCTTGGGCCTAGGAAATGCATTGAGAAACACTTTTTAGGGGACAGTATAATTTCACTCACACACACACACACACACACACACTCACACACACATGCACACATACACACATACATTCACACATGCCCTGGGACACAATTTAGAACAGTCCTAATATTTTTTTCTTTTCTCCTCCCAATTAATTTTTCTCTTAAGTGTTATCCTGTATTGAAGATTACTCTCATTTAACAATAAATCCAATTTATCAATCAAAATTTCTCACCATCTTTTTCACATTCCTTCTATGAGAGAAAAACCAGGTACCTCTAGAAGCCACAAGTGTCCCTGGCATCTATGAAACGATTTAAAATTCCTTCCATCTCTCTTGGTTCTACAGATACAGGCAGAGTCCAGGGTTTGCCAGCATCTTAAGAACTGTGAACTTTGCCCCCTCCTATACTCTTCTGCCTGAAATTAAAGGCAGGGAAGAAGAAGAATTGGAAAGGTGTTTGAACTACAGGCTTTCAGAGCAGCATTGCTCTTCTAGCAGATGTCTGTGCTTTGTATTAACTGTGACAGAAGTTGCATGTCCTGAGCCAAAGAAGAAAATAAATGTTTACCATCAGATTGGAGATGTTAAAACCAGAGGGAGGGGATTGGGAGACAAGTAGATGGAAAGCCATGGATGAAAGCGATACTAGGGAGAGTAGTTCAATAGAGTTGTGCCTATCTGCATTCATTCAAGTCAAAGTAACTCAACAAGAGATGGGTGCAGTGGTGCATGCCTGCAGTCCCAGAACTTGGGAGTCTGACACAGGAGGACCACAGATTTGAGGCCAGCCCCAACAACATAGTGAGAACCCCAGCAACTTAGAGAGACCCTGTTTCTAAATAAATAAATAAAAAGGGCTGGGTTGTAGCTTGGAGATAGAATGCCTTTGAGCTCAATGTCTAGTAAACCCTCTTCAAAAAAAAGTAATTTAAACAGATGGATGATCTAGATGTATTGTTGTTGAATATCAGAATTTGATCTGAGGAAATAGACATAAACTAGCATCATCTTTATCAAAGGTACCAATGTGTACTCTGGTACCTTGATGTTTTCTGTTTTTAAATTCTTAGTTCCCTTAGAGACTAAAATTACTCTGGGAACATTGCTACAATTAAAAAATAAATTCCTGAACTACTGAAATCACATATCATATTGGGTATATTCCACATTTTGAGATCCTTATGGAAAAGTCTGACAAGGGGTCAATGATAGTCCTAAATTAATAACTAAGCAAGATTCAGAGTGTACCTGACATTGTTCAAAGAAAGGCCTAGCGTTAGAACTTCTCCAGTGGAGAAAAAATGAGAGTACTCCCAAATACCTAAACCAAACAGGCGTCTGTGATTATTCTAGTTTTAGACAGCCCTTGGGAAACTCAAAATTCCCTGAAACTTTGAGTCCATTCAACTCCTAAGTTGCATGTGAGAAGAACCAATGTGCCCAAAAGAGTTGGCACATATATACAATTAGAAACTGTAACCATAATATTCCCAAATCTACAGAAACACAAGACACCACATTCCCATTAAGCAATTACATGGATTAGTATGACTATTCACTTTATCCAAACCAAAACACTTAAAAGTGAAAAGCAATGTTATTGATAATTATGCCAAGAAAACAGGCATAAGCCATGGCCAAACTGGGCACACCAGAATTTGTGATCATGCAAACATAATTCAACATGGCTAGCCAATTTGGTATGTAGGAGGAAGTCATGAAGTTGAGGTTGTTGGTCCAGGCAATGACAAATAAAAAGAGTCATGACTTCCAATCAAAGACACATGGACTCTTAAAGATAGTAGGAAAACAATCTACAGATCTATTATTTGACCAATTAGATGCCATATGAGCAAATATATTCTTGGTCATTCATTTTACAGAGCATCTTGATCATATCAGGCTAAGTCTTCTAAGTGATTTGTGTTCCAGGCACTAATTTACCACCTAATATACACAAAGTATGATATTTGGGTGAAGAAGGCTATCCAAGTAATCATAACATAGGCCCTGGCCCTTGGGGGAAAATAATTGATTTACAAAAACTAGCTAGGTTTACCACAATGCAGAATAGAGGTAAGTTAGATAAAACAGTAGAAGCAGGGTCTCTGTTTTCTATCCCTTTGTTTTCTGCATGATATACAATATAGGACTCTGAGCAGGGGCCCAGTAATTTATTTAGTTGGGCTAAATATTGAACATCAATTATTTTGATAAACACAGACATTCCCAATTAAATGGATATTAGAATAAAGTATCTTGATTGGACCAATTATTTGTAGTCCAGGGCTCCCAGCAAAAGAGAGTTGATTGTGAAATTTTATTAAACCCAGTCAACTTTGTCAAAATGCATGTGATTTTTTGGTTTTTGTTTTCCTATGAAATCCAGCCTGCAGGATCATCTGTTTCCAAATGCACAGGCATAATCCATTTTCCTAACGCATAACAATTCAATGTGGGGGAGTTCCTTACGCAAGCAATTTTCTGAGAAATATAATAGACCGCAAAGAAAGTGGAGTTGATTGTTTTTAAGCAGTGTGAACAAGACATGAAATTGTTATACTTTAGGGAACAACAAGGTAAATGTATATGTCATCTGAAATTATACTTGTCACAATATAATGATGCAGCACCATAGATATTTTTCCTCCAAAGTATGATACTTAGCTTCTTTACTTCCTTATAAATATGCTTCTAGTCCCTGGATTTAAAATCTGAGCACTTTAATTTCATAGCTTAATCATACTGCTAGTTGCTGAAAAACAAAATAATAGAAATGGGGAAATTTTCATTGTTACAAGTTAAACAAACATGGTATATCCCCAAAACAACAGTTATTTACATAAATTTGAATACATAAAAGCTTGGGACATTGACTAAGAGATACAACTTTGATATATTTCAAGGTAGGTTTTAGTCTTGTCCTTCCAAAATATAGATAATAATAAAGTGTCTTACACACTGAATTTGCTGTCTTCAATTCAACTTAAAATATCATGAATATTTTACTTCCTGAGTAAAAAGAACTTTAAAGTTATCATTGGACGTTGGGAATCTTTTAAGACTAATAAATACATTCATGACTGATTTCATGTAGCAAAGGATAATATTATAGCCAAAAAAGGTAAAAGCAGTTGTAACGTTTAGACTAGTAAAGGATATTTTAGGGCCTAGAATTTGTGACTTTTAACTTAATGATAGTTGTAGTTTTGAGGGTCACATTTCTTAGAGGATTTATATATTTTATAAACCATTATCATAATATATGGACTTTCTCTACCACTGTATTTCATAGGAAGTAAAATAAACAAAAAAATTGAGGTTAGAAAAAGAGTGCCAGCAAGTTCATCAGTGACCAAAAAAATTAACCCATTGGTTTCTTGAATCCTGAATTAGGATTCTTTCAGTTAGGAGTGTGTGTGTGTGTGTGTGTGTGTGTGTGTGTGTGTGTGTGTGACTTCACATTGACTATTAAAGATCAAATGCTACCTATATTTCCAAGTGCATGATAATAAATTTATTGTTTACGCATTACATTTTTTATTTCCATTCTTACAGCAAATCAGCTATATTTTGGCTATTTTTAGTTGTCAAAAATAAGCACATGAAAACTTCCCAGTATGAAATCTAATGATAATTGCCATTTTACTTAGCTCTAGAGGCTATAATCAAGACTATATTTATTGCTTAAAATTATCTTCAGTATATAATATAAGCATAAATTAAAATATTACATATTTATTAATTATCCTTTGTATTCACACATACACACACATATATATATATATACACACACATATATACATCTCATTATTCTTCATTTTAATCTTTAGAAAAAATGAGTCCAAACAAAATCTCTCTGAAAAGTGTTAGTAAAAAATTGAGGAAAGATTTATCATTACTTTTTTTTTTTAATCAAGCTGAGTGGAGTGAGTTAGTGGTTTTGGACAGGAAATGTCAAAACTTCATGAAACCCACCTCACACACTAGCAGGAACAAGGAGCAGCTCAACATAAACTGTCTAAACTGTAGATTAATTAGTTAAACAGTATGTTAACTAGTGTTTTCAGTGCTTTCCCCAAACCCACCAGACAAGCCAGAATTTTCCTAATATTAGGATTTTAGTACATTCTGCACCAGCTTAATCTACCTTGGTTAGCTTGGCCTGAAATTCTTATCTCCTTCAGTGGGGCAGAGATATCTGCCACAGATGGTTTCTACCATTTCTGGTGAAGAAAGGGCCAATTTTGTGTAAAGTTTATAAAGCTGTATAAACATAGTTTATTATGTCTTTGGAGTGAAAGGTACTATATAAATGTAAGATATTAAGGTGCTTAATCAAAAGCACCTTTTTAATATCCTCTGTCAAGCTAAATAAATAAAAATGCAAAAGAACATAATATATCACTGCTGGACTATCCATCAAAAATAGCCACTGCTATTCCATATTTGGATAATTCTATTTGTTCAGCCTTAAGTTCCAAAGATTTCTAAATGTTTATTGAATTGTAATGCCCCCCCTCCCCTACCTCCCACATCGCTGGTTAAATCACTTTCTAAGTGCTACTATAAACAAAAGTACAACCTTGAGTTGATAAAATATAATTTTATATTATAAATACCTCTCTGCATATCAAATTAATAAATTCAATAGTTAAATGTTTTTAAATTCCCAGAAAATTGGGGTGGGATATGTGTGCATTACTAATGGACGTTAACGGAATTAACTTCCATTTCCCTTAGGATTGACTAGTTGGAACAGGGTAATGTTCCCCATCTCTTCTTTAAACTCTATGTTCTAATTTGAATGGATTTTAATGCCAACCTAATGACCTTGGTAGGGGTCCCTGTTACTTTCCAGAACAAGTGATTTATCTTTGGTTAGTTCAGAAATCACCTGGTACTCCTAAGGTATAGGATACGCATAGTTTGGAGTGAGGAGTATGAAACCTATTCCAATATACCACTGAGAGGAGCGGGAGCTGGAGCAGGATTTAGTGTGAATTGAGGTTTGGGCAATATCTTCCTGAGAATAAATAGGTTCATGGCATTATCATGCTCATAATTGTTAGAGGCTCTGTTACTCATTATTTGGTATTTGTTAATTGCTAAGCACTATACATGCATTCTTCACTTATCAAAATAACCTTATGAGGGAGATATTAGTATGATAGATTCCATTTCAGAGATTAAGTGGTTTGTCTGAGGTTATACTCCTAAGAAAAGATCAAGGTTGTGTAAGACCATGGAACTAGTCTAGGGTTGATTTCTAGAATGCATTGCTCTGGAGGACCTACCAGTATCCAAATTCAGGACAAACGTAATGATAACAAATGCTTCTACATCTTTTAGGCTGAGTTTCTGAGGTCATGGTGGAGTCAGTATTTCTACGAAGCATAGTATAGGGCAAGGACTCTTGTTGGGATGGAGAGGGGTTTCAGCTAAAGGACTTGTCTTTCACTGTGCATAGAGTGTAATGTAAGATGGAGAAAATGGACACATATAAGAATTATGAGTGTGGGGTTGGGAGGAGCAATGTTTGTGGATATTATTGAGGAGGAGAAAAGGGCTTCCATGGCCACCCATACATATTCCCAGTGTCTGAGACACTGCCCGCACTGTGCAAGATTTAGAATGTGGCCTGTGAATGAGCCAGGTGGGTAGACTCATTCCTCACACAACCCAGTAGGATTTGCCTCCTAACTCTAATGCATGTCTTGTCCTCCAACATTTTTAGATTATTTACATTATTCTATGTTTTTCCCCTGCAAAAGTTGGGAAACGATATTAAAAAAAATTGTACCTTCATAGAAAACCCAGCTACAGAATGACTCCCAGATTGACTCTTTACAGCTGCATTGAGTGGGAGAACTCTGTCATATGTAACAAAAATTGATCCTGGAGGCTGGACTTTGGTGCAAAAGTACAAGAGTGTCCATGATATAGAAGAACAGAAAGAAATAGATTCAAATTTCTGTTCATGAAACTTTTGATGTGTTAGATAAAAGTATTGTGCTACATTCTCAAAATGCTTAAGACCAGAAAGAAGAGCACACAAACAACTATTATGCAATTTAGAATAAGAACATTTGCCATGAGAGGGTGACAAAGTACTATTTGGGTTTCTGTTGGAAAAAAAATTATTAACATGGAAAACAAAAATCGTCTTGGAGGATATGGCAATAAAGAAGAGCCTTCACAATCATATGCCCTTTCCTTTGATATGTCATTATTGGGGGAAGGTTTGAAAACAGACTGGACAATAAAACCATACAATGTTGGTCTGGAAGTTAAACATAACTAGGATCTCACACCTTAGAAATAACTTCATGAGAAAAATAAAGGTGTTGGATTAGAAAAGTCCTTGACCACAAAATATCTGTGGAAAGAATCTAATTTTCTAAACAGGACCATAGTATAAGACAGCTCTTGGTGTATAGCTCATAGGGGCCCAGAGCATAGATTCCCCACACTTTTACCTGTTAGCTTTGTAAGGCAGGACTAATTGTCTATTATTCTCACTATAAGGAAAGCTTTTTTTAAAGATTATGAGTATATTCTGGCCATTGTAGTCTTAGAACAAAATGAGAGTTGGGTACAGAACTGTCATCCAATAAATGTTGAATTAATAATGAATTATTATGTGTGTAAACTGAATAGTAAAATAGCCATGGGGATTAGAAATCATAGAGATCATTAGAAATCATTAGAGATCTAAAGTGGAGAATGGTGATACAAATCTGTTCACTTCAAGATTTGCTCTTCTCTGGCCTTAGATGTAATGCTACTGAACCTCCAAAGTCTAAGCCTATCTTCCACATAAAGACAAATTACAGTGTCTTCATGATCAGTACTGCCAAGGATCAAGAATTAGACATGTATTTTAGGCTTGATGCATAAATATATTCTCCATATCATGGTTTTGACCCTCTAGTAAATCTATCCTGATAGCCCATTGAAAAAGTGCAGGAAGTGAGTTACAAGTTACAGGAGATTGACAGAGAATATAGTGGAAACACAGATATGAGAAGGTTGTTTAAAATGTGTGTAGACTTCAAAGAAAAATAAGTGCCACCAAGACCTGTGCTCAGGTTTGTTTGCATGACACTGAACCTCACCATGGTGTAGAATTACAACACACCAATAAAAGTATAAAGAAAAAATGAGTAAGTAAGTGAAAGAACAGGGTGTTCATAACAGTAAGAGAGAACAGGTCTTAATGGCTCTGATCTATGTTCTTTATCTTCGTGGTCAGGAACAGTAAATATCTGTCCGAGAGTGTATACACAGTGTATACACAGTGAACTAAGGTGGCATACAACTATTTGTCTAAGGTAGCAGTTTTGCATGTTATACTAAGAACATTCTGAGCTTAAAATACTTTTATTTTATCAATGTTTATAGCAGATGTTTATTTTTATCGTTTCCAGGTATTAGTGAACAAGGATCATTTGGATTATATACTTTTGAAAACCTACCATCAGTCACATCTATTTATGGGTACTCAGTATGTTTCAGGTCCCTGATAAAATCATCTTTCTCTTTTTAACATCTTTTTAAAGTTAGGTCAGGTTTAATTTAGCTCTATTGCCTTGTACTGCACACATCAGTTATCTCTTTGTCATGTAGAATGTTAACTTGGACAAGTAGTTGGAATATTTTTTTCCATATCTCAATGGACTATTATTAGAATTATTCATACTCCTAGAAAAAAATCTAACAATTATTTTTGAAAAGATAGATGGAAGTGTAATTTGAAAAGTAGGAAAACAAGTGCACCACTTGGATGAAGTGATAAGCAGCCCTGTAGCAGAAAAAATGTGTCTCTAGAACAATGCATATGTGAAGTGGTCCTTCCGACCTAGCCATCTGGAGGGAATTCTATTTTGAGTTTCTTTCCTAAGAGGAAAATGAGTCATTCTGAACCATTCACCTCCATTCACTCTACCCTTCACATCCAGTGGCATTACTTGCAAATAGGTAGGCATGCTTTGAAATTGCGGGGGCCTGTGGCTATGAAAAAATTCTATTCTAAATCTACTACGACTGCAATAAATTGACCAGATTTAAAATGACTCATCCTCTCCTTTGAACTAAGATTGTTTCTACTCTTATTCATTAACATTGATTGTTATCCATTAACAAGTGCTGCTCTCTGGCGCACGCACACACACACACACACATACACACACACACACACACACACACACGTCAAAGGCATGGAACTGGTGGAAAGGGATTCTCTTCCATAGAAAATTTTTATTAATATACATTTTTATATCAGGATTGAACCCAAGGGCACTCTACCTCCAAGCTACACCCTCTGCCCTTTTTTATTTTTTTTTCTAATTTTGAAACAGGGTCTTGCTAAGTTGCTGAGGCTGGCCTCGAACCTGTGATTCAGCTGTCTCATACTCCTAAGTACTGGGATCACAGGCATGTGCCACCACTTCTGGCTTTATTAATATGCTTTTATTGGTACATTGTAATTATTCATCACAATGAGGTTCAGAGTGATAAAAACATACATGTACATAACACTTGTGTTTCTCCCCAGATCATTTCTACAATGAATCCAGGAAAATAAATCTTGAGTTCCAATTACAAAACACATTTTATTTTACTAAAATAAAAGTGTGCTTAAAAGTAAGCTGTGCAAAAGAAGAGACAATATTCTTAGAGGAAAGAGTAAAGAAACTGGACATATTGAATTCCTCTACTTAATTAATACAACTTACCTAGATTTGCAAATGTTGACCCATTTTCAGAATTGAATCCATTTCCAGCTTTTCTTTGTGCTACTGCCTATGATACCACTGTTTCAGAGATTCCACATTGGCTGCCTGCTCCTTCTAGAATCATTAACTACAACATTTTGGGGATGTCATTAATATTCATATTGTTAGCCCCATGCAATATATTTGACCTCATCTTCTGATAGTCTAGAGCATTGGGCACTGTTGACCACTCCTTCTTTCCAACAGTTCCGTTACAGTCAGTATTCTCATTGATATAATCTAAAGCACTGACCACACTACTTAGAAGAAGGATTTATTAGCTCACAGTTCTGGAGATTTTAAGGGTTGAGTCCATGTTAGGCCAGATGAAGTCTATGGAGCTCAGGGCCTGGCACGAGGGGCAGAGAGAGCTCAAGGGCTTTGCTCACATCACAGAGGCTGAAAGCAGAGGGACCATATGTAATTACCAAGGCCACACCTCCAGGACCCTTCCTCAGCAACTAAGCTCCACCTCCAACATGACTGCCTTGTCTCTATGAGTTCTAGGGGGACATTCTAAATCCAAACCATAACAGTTATCTCCTTTCTATGATACTCCTTTCTCCTGAAGCTCCTTCCTTTCTTCCCATTCCATGTTTTATTTAGACACTTTCATTCTGTTTGCCTCTAAATATTAGTACTTTACTCATTTCTATTCTTAAATATATCTAGATATAGATTTTTTAGGTGAAATTATCCAAATATATAGCTTCAGCTATCACCTATATCCTTATGCTTCTCCATCCTGAATCCCCAGCTAAAATTTCTCCACAGCTTAGATTCACATATTTGACTATTAATAATTTCAACTGAATTTTCAAATGAAAGTAAAAATAATTCAACAAAGTCAGAAAAGCAATAAATGAACAAAACAAGAACTGTAATAGAGACTGGAATTATTTTTTTAAGGAGGAAGAAATTCTGGAGCTAAAAATACAATGAATGCAATGAAAAATGCAATAGAATGTGTCCACAAAAGACTACATCATACAGAAGAGTCTGTGAACTCAAATACAGGTTATTTGAAAACTTACAGGCAGAAAAGACAATGGAAAGAATAAAAAGAAATGAATAACACAGGACTTACAAAAGAAAAAGTGTTCACAATACAGAAATCTAAGGTGAATAAGAGAAGTACAGAAAGCTTATTTAAATAAATAAAAAAGTGCCAATCTGGAAACAGATGTACATATCCAGGTACAGGAAGATCAAAGATCTCCCATCAGATTCAATCCAAGTGAGATTATGGCACAATATACTATAATAAAACTATCAAAATCAAAGAAAGTATTCTGAAAGCAGCAGGAAAGAAGCATATCACATATAATGTAGTTCCATTAGAGATAGTAGTAGGCCATCTAGTATAGAGTTTATAGGTCAGGAGAGGAGATATTCAATGTGCCAAAGGAAATAAACTCCCAACTACAAGTAATTTACCCAGAAAAGCTGTCTTGAACAAATGAAGGAGAGATAAAGACTTTCCCATTCAAATTAACACTAGTTTGCTCTCCTGGTTATGAGTTAGACAATCAAACTTACTTTTATTTAAACACTTCTTTTTACAGTCATAGCTACTGATAAGTGCTAGAGGCTAATAATTATATACTTGACTTCCTAGGAAATGTACTTTTACCTGTTAGAAATAAAAAAATGTGTATCCTATTTAATTCACTTTAAATAGAACTCTTTGATAATAACTCATAGAAACTACTTTTTTATTGGTGCATTGTAATCATACATCTTTATGAAGTTCAGGGTGATAGAGGCACACATGCACACAGCACTCATTGAGCCCTCCCCCGGTTCCCACCCCACTCCCACTTCCTCTCCCTCCCCACCTTCCCATGCATGACAGTGTGATCAGCATTGATAAGTTTGTGTATGTACATTATGTCCTTTGAAGTGTTTCCCTCTTCAAGTCCTCCTCCCCTCTCCAAGTTTCCCTCTGTTAGGTCCCCTCCTTCACTCCACTACATTTTCTCCTCCATTGTCTGGAGTCCCTCATGTGTCCCAATTTCTCCCTAGCTTCCTTATATGAGGGAAAACATATAAGCTTTCACTTTTTTGACTGACTAACCTCACTTAGAATAATATTTTCCAGTTTCATCCATTTCCCTGCAAATGATATAATTTTGTTCTTCTTTATAGCTGGGTAGACTTCCATTGTGTGTATATGCCATAATTGTGTAATCCATTCATTTGTTGATGGACATCTTGGCTAGTTCCACAGTTTGGCAATTATGAAATGTGCAGCTATGAACATAGGTATTCATGCATTACTGTGGTAGTCTAGTTTCAATTCTTTTGGGTAAATACCCAGGAATGGGCATGTGAACTAAATAGACACTTCACAAAAGAAGAAATACAAATGGCCAATAAATATAGGGAAAATGTTCAACATCATTAGCAATCAGAGAGACGCAAGTCAAAACTACCCTGAGATTTCACCTAACCCCAATTAGAATGGCAAGCATTAAAAACACAAACAATAATAAATGCTGGTGAGGATGTACAGAAGTAGGAACTCTGATACATTGTTGGTGGGATTGCAGATTAGTACAACCATTTGGAAAACAGTGTGGAGGGTCCTCAGAAGAATGAGAATGAAACTACCATATGACATAGAAACTAATTTTTTTTTTTTTTTTTTTGCGGTACCGGGAATTGAACGCAGGGGCGTTCTACCTCCGCACTGTGTCCCCGGCCCTATTTTTTATACTTTATTTTGAAACCGGGTCTCACGAAGTTGCGGAGTAAAAACTAATTTTTAAATTGGATTGACAATCCTACTGTCTTTTTCTACAAAAATAAAATATTAGGTCATGCCAAAAAAAATAAAGCTAATTCATCATCACCATCTTTGTCTTATAAGAAATGCTAAAGGAAAATCTTAGAAATGAAAGAAAATTATGTTGACTCATAAAACAAAAACATAATTAAGTGTAAGCCCCACCAGCAAATGTATATACTGAGGAAAACTTTCAAATATTCTATACTGTGATGGGGATATATAAATCACATACCTTTATAGAAGGTTAAGAGATAAACTATTAAAAATAATAATAGACAGTCTTTTCACCATCTACTTAAGCTATCATAATACTGTATATGAATGTTCTGGCAGATGCTCTCAAAAATTTAAAAAATGCCAAATAGAGAACCAAATGCCAGGTTTTTATTAGGCTGTGCTCCAAAGTTATCATCCAGTGTCTAAATGATGATGAAGCATGATTGATTATACTGGTTAATTTGAAATCACTGATGATCATTGAGTGGGAAAATTGTTGTGAACCTCACAGGCAAGTTAAACAAGTGAGGAGTGACTAACTCCAGATTTGATGCACAACTGAAAGATGTAAGAAAATGGCAAAATAATTCGTTCCCATTCCATTGTTTTATTTCATTGTAATGACAACCTCAGCTGAAACAATGGACCATGAATAAGCATGATAAAAACACACGGAAGGGAAAATCTTGGGATTATTTTTCTTGGGATATAATACACACATACAAAGTAGACACCTCAATGCACAAAATAATACTAGGTAAAATAATTGGTTAAAGGATATACAATATAAAAAGATATAAATTGTCCCATAAAAACAAAATAACTGTGGAGTAAAACTAGTTATTTTATGTGACCAAAGTTAACTCATTGTCAGCTTAAAATAGCCTATTATAACTTTTATATGTTTTATATTTGCCTGATGGTAACCACAAAGAAAAAGGTTAAGAAGATACACAAAAGATAAAAAGTAGGAAATTAAGACATACCACCAGGTAAAATTTCTTTATCACAAAGAAAGTCAACAAGAGAGGAAGAAAAGAACAAAGAAACTTCAAGACAGTGAGAAAACAATTAAGAAAGTGGTAATGGTAAATTTTTACCTATCATTACTTACCTTGAATGTAAATGGGTTTAATTATTTAACCAAAATACAGACTAGACAAATGAATGAAGAACAAGGAGGAGGAGGAGGAGGAGGAGGAGGAGAAGGAGGAGGAGGAGAGGAGGAGAAGAAGAAAAAGAAGAAGAAGAAGAAGAAGAAGAAGAAGAAGAAGAAGAAGAAGAGGAAGATGAAGATTCAGTAGCTATGGGCTGTCTACAAAAAACTCACCTTATCTTTAAGGAGTCACATAAGCTGAAAGTAAAGGAATGGAAAAAAGATATTCAATGCAAATGGAAACCTAAAGAGAACAGGCATGGTTATATTTATATAAAATAGACTTAAAAGTCAAAAACTTAAAACAGGACAAAGAAGATTTTTAATGATAAAGGAATCAATTCAGAAAGAAGATATACCAATTATAAATGTATCTGCACCCAACATCAGAGCACCTAAATATATAAGTCAAATAAAATCAAATCTGAAAAGAGAGATATTTTACAGTATAACAACAGCAGGGGGCTTCAATACTCCATTTTCAGCTATTAATGTATCATATAGATAAAAGAAAAAAAAAAGTTTCGTTGGATTTGAACTACACTTTCGACCAAAAGGACCTAACAGAATATATCAATCAACAGCAGCCAAATACATATTCTTCTCAAGAGAACATGAAAATTTTCCAATATACGTCATATGTTAAACCACAGAAAATCTTTACAAATTTATAAAGATTGAAATCATATCATGTATTTTTCTGACCATAAAGGTATGAAACCAGGAATAAATAATAGAAGAACTTCAGAAAATCCATGAATATGTATATTTTAAATAACACATCACAGAATAGGTCAGAGAAGAAATTTAAAAGGGAATGTAAAAACATATCTTGAAACAAATGAAGATAGAAAGAGAATAGGCCAAAACATGGTATACAACAAAAGCAGTTCTTAAGGGGAAGTCTGTAATAAATGCCAACATCAAAAGGAAGAGATATTTGAAATAAAATATTTTACACATCAAGGAACTAGAAAAAGAACAAACTAAGCCCAAAGTTAATAGGAAAAAATAGAAATTCAGTAATAAAGTTGAGGGCATATAATAAAGACTAGGGAAAAAAGAGAAAAGATTTATGAAACTAGGAGCTGTGTTTCTTTTTTCCAAAAGAAATAAAATCAAGTAATCTTTAGGTAGACTAAAAAAAGAATAAAATCAGAAATGAAAAAGGAGACATTACAACTGATTCCACAGAAATACAAAGGAATCATGAAATACTACTATGGAAAATTATACACCATTATATTGGAAAAACCTAGAAGAAATGGATGAATTCCTAGACACATACATACTACCAAGATTGAGTAAGGAAGAGAGAATTTAAACAAGGAAGAGAGAATATATAATCTGCATAGAGATTGAAATGATAATAAAAGTTCTCTCCTCAAAGAAAAACATAGAACCTAAGGACTTCATGGCTAAATTCTACCAAATATTTAAAGACCTAAATGTCAATCTTCCTTGAACTCTTCAAAAAAAAAAAGAGAAGAAGAAGGTATATTTCTAAACTCATTTTACAAGGCCAGGATTACCCTGGTACCAAAACCAGAGACACTATAAGAAAATAAAATTCAGGCCGGGCGTGGTGGCACACGCTTGTAATCCCAGTACTTTGGGTGGTGGAGACCAGAGGATCCGGGTTCACGGCCAGCCTCAGCTCTCTTTCTCTCTCTCTCTCTCTCTCTCTCTCTCTCCTTAGTGAGGCCCTCCGCAACTTTGTGAGACCCGGTTTCAAAAATAAAGTATAAAAAATAGGGCCGGGGGTGTAGCGCGGAGGTAGAATGCCCCTGGGTTCAATCCCCAGTACTGCAAAAAAAAAAAAAAAGAAAAGAAAATTCTAGGCCAATATCCCTAATAAACATAGACACAAAAATGTTCAACTGAGTAGTAGCAAATCAAATTTAACAGCATATTGAAGAGATCATGAGTCATGATCAAGTGAGATTTATCCCTGAAATTTAAGGGTGATTCAAGATTCAGAAATCAATATACCATATTAACAAAATGAAGACTAAAGAAACTTTTATGCTCATCTCAATAGATGCAGAAAAGCATTCAAAACAACTCACTATGCACCTATGGTTAAAAAATAATCTCTCAACAAATTATGTATAGAAGGAATGTTCCCAAATACAATAAAGGACATTTATGAGAAGCCAACTGCTAGCATTATACTCAAAGGTGAAAAGTTGAAAGCTTTTCCCCTAAGATCAGGGGTAAGACAAGCTCCAATCCTCCCCAGGAAAAATTAGGCAAGAGAAAGAAATAAAAGGCATACAAACAAAGAAGATAAATTGTCTTTGTTTGAAGACAGTCAGATCTTATATATAGAAAACCCTGAATACTACCAGAAAATCTACTAGAACTAATAAAAAAATTAAAGTTTTGGGATATGACATCAACATGCACAAATTAGCAGCATTTCCATATAGTAACAAACTATCTAAAAAACAAAAAAAAATCAAGAAAATAATCCCAGCTGCAAGAGCTACAAAAAATTAGAATATTTGGGAATAAATTTAAACAAGAAGGTAAAAGTCTTATACAATGAGTAGGATGCAACATTGACAAACATAATTGAAGAAGCCAGCTTAGTGCATTAGTACATGCCTATAATTCCAGTACTTGGGAGGCTGAGATAGGAGGATCTCATGTTTGAGGCCAACCTCAGCAACATAGTGAGACTGTTTCAAAAATAAACATAAATAGGACTGAGGGTGCAGGTAAGTGGGAAAGAGTCCTTGGGTTCAATCTCCAGTACCACAAAAAAAAATGAATAAAGAAAAAATCAGAAAGGAAGGTGTATTAGACAGGGTTCTCTAGATTAACAGAATACACAGAATGAGTATATTTTAAAAAAAGGATTTATCAGATGGCTTACAGTTTGCAGCAATGTAGTCCCAGGTTCTGACTGCACGTGGAGGGTCAGAGGAACTAGTAGCTGGTCGAACGGTCTAAGAGCTGGAGTCTTAGGATTGGAGCAACCACTAATTCAGTCCCAGTCCAAGACGTGAAGATCAGAAAGCTTCTTCGGAGAAACGATGGTGGAGTTTCAGTTCCAAGAGCTGGAGGCCAAGAAGATCACGCTCTTCGGAGAAAGGCGGAGCCGGCGGCTGACGATCTCAGGCGAGAGCAGATGCGCTTTCCTCGGAACGAGTCGCACACACTCTACGCAGCTTCTCCCTCTTTATCTAAGTCCGCACCTATCAGAATTCTGCTGCCTACATTCAGGGCAGGGCTTTCTCTTTAATCTGCTGTTACACACCCAAAATCATATAATCTTGGGTGTGTCATGATCAGGTCAAGTTGACAACTTAGATTAACTATCACAGAAGGAAAGAAGGAAGGAAGGAAGGAAATTGAAGAAGCAAAAAATAAATGGAAAGACATCCATGTTCATGAATTGGAAGAATTTATATTGCTAAAATGTTCAAATAACCCAGAGTAATTCAAGA
The DNA here is from genome assembly GCA_004027185.1 of Glis glis. Lineage (NCBI taxonomy): Eukaryota > Metazoa > Chordata > Mammalia > Rodentia > Gliridae > Glis > Glis glis. Next base: position 20,815 of record PVJS01003872.1, on the reverse strand, counting down.
CAACCCCTGTCAAAATTCCAACAACATAGCCAGGTGTGGTGAGATGTACCTGCAATCCGAGTACTTGGAAGGCTGAGACAGGAGGATCACAGGGTCAAGGCCAGAGTGGTAACTCAGGGAGACCATGTTTCAAAGTTAAAAAAAAGAAGGAGATGATGATAAAGCAAACAAAATGCATAAGAAGTATGTGATCAGTGATAAGAAGAACATGATTAAAGTGCAAAATGTAAAAACATTTTATATATTTAATTGTATAGTTTGTTTTATAAATGATATAAACATGAGTTATTTTGATTGAAATAAATTGATTTGCATTTGAGTAATTTTAATTGTAGTTAAAAATTAAAAGCAAAAAGGGGGGACTAAGGATATATGTCAGAGGAAGAAAACCCCTGAGTTTGATCCTCAGTACCAAAAAATCCAATTAGCTCTCACAGAAAAGGAAAAAATGAAATTAAAATTCATATGGAACCATGAAAATCCCTAAATAACTAAAGCAATCTTCAGCAAAAAAATAACAAAGCCAACGACATCACACTCCCTGATTTCAAAATCTCCCACAATAATATTATAATCAAATAGTATGGTACAAGTACAAAAACAGACATATACAGCTGGGTGTGGTAGTGCACACCTATAATCCCAGTCCTTAGGAGGCTGAGAAAAGAGGATAGCAGGTGTGAGACCAGCCTCTGCAACTTAGTAAAGATCTCAGCAACTTAGTGAGGCCCTGTTTCCAAATCTTTTTTAAAAATAGGGTTGGGGTGTAGTTCAGAGATACAATGGCCCTGGGGTCAATCAATCCTCAGCACCAAAAAAACAAACAAAAAACAATAATAACAACAACAACAAACAGACATACACACCAATGAAACAAAGTAGAAAGCACTGAAATAAATCCATACATTTATGGTCTTTTTTTTTTTTCAACAAAGGTAGTGCCAAGAGCACACATGGGATAAAGACTATGTCTTCAACAAATGGCATTGGGTCAACTGGACATCCAGATGCAAAAGTACCTGAAGCCCTAGCTAAGAATTTTAATGCTGGGATGTGGGGTACAGAAAGAATGTTGGTAAGGCCATTATGGAAAGCTTGAGTCCTGTCCTGATAAAGTATAAACTGTTATTTTCATTCATGACCATGAACTCCATAATTATAGACATACATAAATAAAAACTAAAGAAAAATTAATTCAGATTCATAATTTCTGGAACAATCATCGAAGCCCATATTCTACTGAAGATGACTTAATAGAAACATTCTTGACTAAAAATTTCAGCGAATCAACCAATCTCTGACATCTGAGACCCCTTTCCATTCATAATCCTACTAATTAATTCTGCTTCTTTCCATCTCTGTGAAGCAAAATTCTCCTGGTCTTCTCTGCTGACATTTTCTTTTCTTCCTCTGGATCATTCTGACTTCTTTCCAGTAATGTCAGAAGTTGTAATTGTCAGACATAGCCAGGAGGAAACAGATGACAAACTGATATTAGATAATTTAAGACCCATTTTGGAAGATATGGGCAAGGTTTAGGGCGAGATACATTGGTGCATTATCCCAGAGTTACTGAGGTCAAAGACTATGTTAGTCCTTGTCTCAGGCAGCATTCTCATTGCTTTAATACAAAACCACAGACCACACAACTTAGAGGTTGGAATATTTATTTGCTCACAGTTTTTGGAGATTTCAAGATTCAGTCTACGTCAGGCTGGGGATTTGGAGCTCAGGGCATGGTGGCGGGAAGCAGAGAGAGAGAGAAAAACTCTGCTCTCCCATCATGGAGGCCGGAAGCAGAGAGAGAGAGAACAAGCAAAGAGATGAGCACATTCTCTAAGGCCACACTCCTAGGGGCCCACCTCCTCCAGCTACACCCACCTGCCTAGGTTACCACCTAGCAAATCCACTGCAACCCTCATGACTTAATTACATCAACCCTGAACATTAATACATGAGCTCTTCAGAGAACATTCTATATTTAACCATAACAGTCCTGAAAAAGACAAGATGCAGGAGCAATATTATCTGAGAGAGAAAGATTGAGAGAGAGAGAGACAGACAGACAGACAGACAGAGACAGAGTATTCTATGGAAAGGGCTACTGAAGAGGGACAGGGAGCTCACAAGCACCCATCTCCTGGGCTCTAGATATCTTTTTGGTGCCTCTCATTGACAAAATCCAACCAGAACTTATGGGACAAGGGAGTGTGTTGATGAAGTCTGTTTAGGCCATTTTCCCAGAGCATGGACTGAGAAAGAGAAGAGTGGAGATGGATCTTGAGTGTTCAACATCACCATTAGTTAATTGCAATCTCTAAGTCAATTAAGTTCTTTTCACAGATGGTTCTCAGCTCAATCAAAATACTGGGGTCACAGAGACAGAATTAGCATGTTAAAGACACAGCACACTGCTTGCCATTCATGTTGCAAGAGCCATTTAATATGCGGAATTAGATTCCCATTCCAGGTAAAGTCCTGGGAGGATTTACGTAATTTTTTCAGGTTAAAAGTTAATCATGACAATGTTCATAAATTTGTCAGACAGCATGACTAACAGGGCATAAGAATCTTTATTAAATAAACCTCTTTCTTTGCATCTAGAACACAAACTCAGTGGGTTTCTGCACTGGAGCGACAGCTCCCTCTGTTCCTTTGCTCCTTCTAACCTTGCTCTGTCCCTGTCCCCCTTCCAGGTCATGTTCTGCATACTAATGCCAAGCCCGCTTTTACCCAAAGTGCCTGCTTCGTATGCTGTCACATATATAGTGCTGGTTGGATCTCAGCCAGTGGAATTAAATAAAATGGTTTTCTGTCAGACTGAATACTAATTATGTCTTCATGCCAATGCTAGGTCTGCATGATGACATCATTTGCAAGCAGGTTGGTGCGCAAATAGAGTGTGCTCTGATATTTATGGATATAAACTAAGTGGTGCTATGCCCTTTAGTCTACCTGTTTGTGGTAGTTTGTTTATTTTAGAGATTTGGCTTGAAAATCCAAGGGCTCTGGGAAACACCATGGATTAAGTAAATTTTGCATATTCTAAATCAGTTGTTTTCTCTTTTCAAGGTTTCACTCCTACAACTCAAATTCCTAGGGACAACCTTTGGGACACTGGCTTTTTATATTGTCAAAGGCCTGGGATTCCCTCCAGGTCATTCATATATTCTTGTATGTCTATCTGTTTTGTCATTTGTTTATTTGTTTCTGGTACTGGGGATTAAAATTAAACCTAGGGACAGTCGACCTCTGAGTCACACCCACAGACCCTTTTTTTTTTTTTTGAAACAGGGTCTAAATTGCTGAGGCTGGCCTCAAGTTTGTGATCCTCCTGTCTCAGCCTCTCAAGTACTGGGGTTATAGGCATGGTCCACTGCACCCAGCTATAATATGGTTTTCTGAGACAGTATGGTTTATGCTGTTAGTACCAATATCCTCTTTCATTCTGAAAAACATCTTATTTTGTGCAAAAATTAAAAGATCACCCTCCCTAGACTTCAACATTTTCCATATATGGTCTACTCTTATTGTTTGCACCTTAGGCTCGACAGTTTGTCAGAAATAATAATTTATTTCACCCTTAAAATGCGGCTTATGCCGGGCGTGGTGGCGCACGCTTGTAATCCCAGTACTTTGGGAGGCGGAGACCGGAGGATCCGCGTTCGCGGCCAGCCTCATCTCTCTCTCTCTCTCTCTCTCTCTCTCTCTCTATCTCTCTCTATCTCTCTCTCTCTCTCCCTGTTTCTCTCTCTCTCTCTCTCTCTCTCTCTCTCTCTCTCTCTCTCCTTAGTGAGGCCCTCCACAACTTCGTGAGACCGGTTTCAAAATAAAGTATACAAAAATAGGGCCGGGGGTGTAACTCAGAGGTAGAACGCCCCTGGGTTCAATCCCCGGTACCGCAAAAAAAAAAAAAATACGGCTTATATCTCTTGTAACATTTACTGTGCTCAATTTACTAAATGACTAATAAATCCATGTTATGATAATAATGAGAAGAATCCCTCCAAGGGCTTCATATTTTTCTCAGTTGGTATTTTAATAATGTCTTTCTATAAGGGTAACTATACTTAAGGGAATAAAAGGCAAAGGAACAGAATAATGTTGAAGGAGTTCCATAGGGAAGGAAAGTTTAGGTCAGGAAAAAATATGTGGTGTCTATTTAGGTCAACATTTACATAACACAGTCTTCTTGAGTTTAAGGCATCTTGATAGGTATATGAGGCACAGAAAGACTAACATGGGAATCTTCTACCCCAGCATCTCATAGTTATATAGAATCACGGAAAGAAAATTAGTCTGGTTGTCAGAAGATATTTTAGGTCAATCTGCATTGATAACTCGGTATGTGATCTTGACAAACCATTTAAAAACTGGATATTGAACAACTGGATGATACTAGATGGTCACAGATGTACACAGCTTCTAAAATTATATTCTCTTCTTAGGCTATAACATATTCACATTGAAATAATGCTCTTAAACTCCACGTTTATATAATTACTATACAAACACAATTTCTGTCTATTGCTGCCAGACAACAACTACTACTTATGAGCATTATGGCATGTGCCACTGAGCTTTTTAGAGTGGCAGTAAGAAATTAGAAACTTGCTATGTTGGTGATTTTTTTTTACTTCAATGTTTGTCCTAGAATTACAGAATCCTTTTCCAAATGTGTTATCCATACAGTTTAGTTTCCCCATAGATCCTTTTTTCGGCCTGTATCTATGTTTATCTGAGAGGACGTTTATGTTATTTTCCACTTTCATGCAGTAGAAGCAAGCAAGAAGTAAGTATAGTGAAACAAGAAAATGTCAACAAGGTTCAAGACAGTAAAGTATTTTCATCTGGAGACCACAGAGGTCAGATCTCCAGACCAGTGCCCAGGGCAGCTCCCTGGCAATCCACTATTCACTCTTGTCAGAAAGTTCTTCCTCATGTTGGCTTTCACTATATAAGTACAGGGGACTCCAGGTGGTTCTCCAGGGGTTGGGAAGGCTCTAACCTTTTAAAGTTCATATTCTGCTCTGCCTGGGGTGAAAAATCATCTGTATTTGCCCATGACTTTTGTAGCTGTGTTGAATAATAATCCATCCTGAGAGTCATCATTACAAGGTTAATTATACCAGTCAGTGCTTAATGTGTACTTGATTTCTTTCCTTAAACTTCAGAATTTTAACCCCTTAGGGTCACTAAATTTCCTGAAAGACAGACCAGATGCTGGCATGTGCTAATAATCTCACTGAACTTTGTATGCAGATGGCATGCACATGCACAGTTGTATTTTATCCTGAATCCCATGACATAAAAGGTTGGGTTTTTTTAAGTATAATATCATCCAGAGAGGGTTAGCCAACAAATAGGAAGCCAGGGGAAAGGAGAAATGGTTCGTTTTCAAAGACTACTGGAAACACAGACCATGAGTTCAAATATTTCAAAAAAACAACAAATAGAAAAAAGTTCAATATAAGGAAATGTTTTCTAATTCTTTGTGCTGTCTTCATAGAGAGGGTATGAATTCCTTATGGAAACTTGTTTCTCTGCCATCTTGCTCCAATAATAATTTAAGGTATTATTTAAGGGTAAATAAAATACTAGAAAGTTACACGAATTAATTAAAGACAAGAATATACAAGAGCTGTTAGGTTCCTCATTGTTCAAGTTGTGATAAGTCTAGATTACATATCAGGGTGTTGTGGAAGGTAATTCCATGTGGAAGATTGAACTAAATGATGCAAAGCAGACACTGAGTCACAGAGCTAAGAGTGAGTTAACTTGTGGGCCAAATATCTCACCCGAATGCAGAAAACCCTTCTTCATTAATTCTGCAATTAGTGTGGAGGTTTCTCAGAAGGCTGGGAATGGAACCACCATGTGACCCAGCAGCACCTCTCCTGGGTGTCTTTCCAAAGGAATTAAAGTCAGAATACTATAGTGACACATGCATATCCATGTTTATAGCAGCACAATTCACAATAGCCAAACATGGAACCAGCCTCGGTGTCCATCAGCAGATGAATGAATCACAAAACTGTGGTATATACTCACAATGGAATTTTACTCAGCCATAAAGAAGAACAAAATTGTGCCATTTGCAGGAAAATGGATGATACTTGAGAATATTATGCTAAGTGAGATTAGCCAGTCTCAAAAAGTGAATAGTTGTATGTTCCTCTCATATGTGGAAGCTAGATAGAATTTGGGAAACAAAAGAGACCTGAGATAGAGGAGTAGAGACTACAATGGAGTGATGGAGGGGGTTTAAAGGAGGGAGGGCGGGGGATAGAGACACAAAGAAGGTAACAGTTGAAATAATGCTACGTATGTATATGAAATTACCAATGCTAATCCCAATGACATGTATAGGGAAGGGGAGGGAGAGAGGTGAGATCCGGAAGTAAATGCTCCAAGTATTGTGTGCATGTATATTTCTAGCATTCTATACCTCAGTATAATGTATAATTACAATGCACCCATAAAAGTATTTAAAAAAAAGAAAAGAAAAACCAAATATTGTAAAGTTTTTTAAATGAGCTGAAATCTTTTTCTGTTCATCTTCTCTTCCCTATTCTGAAATACACAGCTTCTGGAAGGACCCAGGCAAAACCTATTCCTCTAGAACTTCAGTCTTCCCAACAACTGAAGAGTGCTATTTTCCTGTGAATCCTCTCTTGCACAGTGGTTAAGAAATTAGGTTTCAAAGCCCAATAGAGTTGAGTTTGAATCCTGTACACCCAATACATCTTTGTTTTTGAACAAGTTACTTAAATGCTCTGAGTCCATTTCTTCAGTTTTAAATGGTGAAAAAAATATCTCCCTAAACACCTTATTGTGAACATTACAAGAAAATGTAAGAGAAATTATGCAAGTTAAGCAAAATAAATAAGCATGATACTTGCTGCATAATGTATGTCCAACACATTTTTTCTTACTCTCTTCATCCCCAGATTATCCAACATTTTCCTTAAATGACCTATATTCTAGAGTCTGTAATATTATTTCACAAACCAATGGGCCCATTATAATTCTAAATTTTAGAGAACATTAAGTATTTTGTAGGTGAGATGCAGATATTTGTAGTTGGGTCTTTCAAAACTATGTGATTTGGCACCTCTTTTTTATAACAAATATGTTTGTAATGCTATCTCTTCTATCCTCAAAATACATTAATAGAAAACTAGACTACCAACAAAAATACTTTAAAAATCAATATATCCCAAGTGTAATATAAATGAGACTTTTAAAAAAGATAACATATAATAAAATAATGTGTACTCCAATATGTGATTGTTGTCACAAAACTACAATGGTGGATGTAATAAAGAAGAGATGATTACACATATCCACAAGATCTCCATCAAGGCACCAACCTCAAATTCAGGCTAATAAAGGTAGGGACTGATGGAGCTACCAGGGACATAATTCTCTGCAATTACAAATAGCTCCTGGTAAATTTCTGAACAAAAACCAAAATACAATTTTTCACTTTATACATAGTTTCATCTCTGGAAAATTCAACATATCATTAATACCTTGTAAAAAATACCTGGGAATTTTTTGGTTGTTGCATGAAGTTAGGTATAAAGCTCCAATGATTATAAATAATTTTTACCAATAATAGTAATCACCAGGACATTTGAAGGTCATGAATGATGTCAGGCAGTTCTTTAGAGTTTTGATCTGGCATTGGAAGATGGTTAGCAGTGCTGGCCAGTAATTCTCAGCACAATAGAAGCATTGGAACAATAAAAACATATACTCACAAATTTCCAAAATACCTTCAATGATAATCATTGTTTGAAGGGTTCCAAATACAACTACAGTGCTATTCTTTATCTGATCCATTTTTGTAGCTATTACAGAATAATTTAGGTCTGACATACCTGGCAATTTGTGGATTTTGAAGCAGTGCCACTTCTTGAAGAAATGTCCTCAATTTTATCCTTTGTAATAAGTCTTAGGTACATTTAGTATCCTATATTTATTTTTGCTAAATTTTATTTTCTTTGTTCCAGTGCATCTTTTCTATTATTTTGAATCTTGATTTGACATGTAATATTATCTTTTCCTGGTTTCATCATCCACAAATTGGATTAGCTTTTCTCATCTGTTTTTATCTAAGTTGCTACTGAAAATGAAGAATCGGACATAATGATGACAGAACCCTATGGAATTTGACTAGACACTTGCCTTCATGTTGATACAGAACATCATGTGCCACTTTTTATTAATAAGTATACAGCTAAAATGGATCAATGAAGAGTCTTTCTAAAACTAAGACAAACTATGACCATAGCATTTCTCTTAGATGCCAAGTTAGTAATATTATCATCTACTTCTAATTTTATGAACAAATGCTTAGTATACTTATATTGGTCTTCAGTGGCAACAATGCTCTTTTCTAAATTATTTCATGTGCCTAATTTTAATTTTATTTTTTGTTTAATTTTTTATATAATGTGCTTTTATTGGTACATTATAGTCTTACATCATAATGTTAATCATGTTGACAGTGACATACATGCACTCAACATTTGGTGGGCCCCCCATGCCTGATTTTTATAACTTTAACAATCCTGACATAAATATACAATTTTAAAATGCTACTGTATTAGTTTAGCCTCTATAACAGCTAGATGAAGAAATTTCAGTGGCCTAATGAAACAGAAGTGCATTTATTACTCAAACTTCAACCTGGAGTGGAAGGGCTCTATTTCACCAAATTATTTGGGCAGCCCATCCAGGTCATCTTCAGTACATAGGTAGACCCTAAGCTCACCCCGAGTGTCTACCTACATCCTAGAAAGGAAGAGGAATGAGAACAGAAGTTTTTAGGGGTTAGGTCAGGAAATGACATAAATCACTTCTGTTCATATCTTCTTAGCTAGAACTCACCTGGTCAAAGGTAATTTTAAGAAAGTCTGGAAAATATAATCTGGCTGTCTTACTAGATGAAAAAGAAACAGTTTTGGCAAACTCCACATGGGATAATAAGGACTCTATTATGAACCCCAAAGCCTCATGAATGTCACATTTTGGAATGTTTTCCTGAAAACATCCTAAGTCACCCTCCTGTTTCTGGAACTAGCCAGGACCAGCAATGTTCTCTGGGCAGTGCACTTAAGGTTTAGCCATCCCTGGAAACAAAAACCTCGGAAATTTCCAAGTCCTACTTCCTTTAGCTAGGCCCTGCCAGAACTAGGAGTACTTTCCAGGTATGGCACCCTGAGTTTTTACCAGGAGCTATGTGCCTTACATTTCTCATTTTTCCCTTTGAGGTATTCTTTGACCCTCTAGCAACCTGAAGGGTTGAACCGATGCCACAATGACCTCTAGGATTTGGGCCAATGGAGTCCTTCTGGGACTCTCGGATAGACCTGGTGTATTTATTGCACTCTCTGGCTCATACAGTGTTTTGTTCATGGCATGGTGAGAGACGGGGTCACTTAAATGGTGCTGGTACACACATTTTGGATGACTTTTACCCATGTCAGAATACAGGACAAGTTCAGGGCTGTGGGCTAACAATGGTCTACTATCAGCCTTTGGGTACGAGCCACCTGTATGGGCTCCTGCATGGGATCTTAGCCTTCTGTATTGGACCACAGTACAGCCTCGAGAGCACAACATCCAGAAGTTGCAAAGATTGTAGCATTTGCCCTTCTGACCATCATCATCAGTACCGAAGGAGGTCACCAACCCCCAACCACAAGCTCTGCACCATGTTCTAGGCAATCCCTCAGAGGTAGCTGCACCTAATTCCTCTGCAAACATATGGAACCCTTACTCCCCAACACCAAAAAGCCATTATTACTGTTACCCTCTTTCACCTCCAACCAAGATGGTGAGGTCATGTTTTCCTGAGCCAGGCCTAACGCGTGCTGGTTGAGAAATTCATTGCATAAAATCCTTGAATGAATGGGACAATTCATCTTTTTTGAACATTAGGTTTTCATCTTTCCTCCCCACTTGTGGCTGTACAGAGAAGGCACAGATATAGACAGCAGTGAACTAAATCACATTCTAAAATGTAGTAACTACAGCCTAAAGAGTTCAAGAGGAGATGTGGTTGAAGACATGCTGTCCTGTGTTTCAAAACATAAAGTTAACATGATCAGAAAATGAATTCCCATTCACATTTCCTTTATACTCCGGATAATATTTGCCTTTATGCTTCTCATCAATGAAACATAGCAACAACCTTTGCGTAAGACATTAGAAACTTGTATTTATGGGCTACATAAGGGAAAACACAGCATCGAGGGTAATGATGTAACTAGCACTGAGTAAACAGCATACTCTTTACATACAAACAGAATTCTAGGAGCCATGCATCATGAGTATTAACAGCATTACTGCCTTTTTATCAATAGGAAATTAGTCAGGAATGATGCATTTGACAATAGAGAGTATGAAGACATTGTTCCAGGACCTAGAAAAGAATCAATAGTGCCTGGCCTCTACAGAGAACCTTACACGCACATTGGACAATACCCAAAGAATGTACATACATCTTTGAAAGATAATTATATCTCCTCAGGGCTTGTGAATATCATACTTTTTAGTCAGATTATTTATATTGACAGAGGCCCTGAAAAAAATTGTGTGGGTTATGCATATCAGAACAATGATTGTAGTCCTTGCAACATTTACTCAGCAGTACTCCAATAATTTGCTCTAATTTTCTAGATATGTTAACACATTTAATCTGCTGAGAAACTTTAAAGGTGAGTATCCTCTCTCTAATATCACAAACACACCTTCAAGTCCTATCCATCCGTACTCCAGAGGATATTTTTGTCAAGAGCAGGGTAGATTTCAATTTTATTCTTACATCATTAGCCTCTCCCACATTCATCTGCTACAACATTGGATCTCATTTTTTGGGGGGCTCTCTTTTCCAGCTACTTGTTCCTACTTCATATATATGGTTGAGAACATTCTTGCTCACTAGTTTCCTAAGATACCAGGAAACTTCAGATGTTACATGTAGCTTATTTTAAGTTTCCTATTGACATTTCTCTCAGGTGGCCCATCTCACAGTGATGACGCATCATCAAAATAGGCCTGTGATCCCCTCCCTTTGCTGACCAATCCCTACTCAGTCTAAGCTGTACGTGTCTTAAGGAAAGGACAGGTCTGATTCACGTTTGCATCTCTAGCACTCGGAGCAGTGCCTAGGATTTTAATGCTCCTGCCATTCTTCATCTTCTTATGTGTATCCTTCTCTTGGTATGCCATGTAACCCATGTTACACACTTCTGTCTATAATTTATGAGCAAGAAAAGATATGGAAATAAGGAGAATTGTATTATTAGTTGATTCTATAAAATTTAAACCAACCATATTCCATACCTCTGCATCTTCCTTTCCCCAATCAACAATACCTCATAGTAGCACTTCCAAGTGAGCTGGAATTGTTCTAATTCATTTGTGTATATGTGTGTATATGTGTATATGTGTCAGCATGTATATGGTACTGTGGATTGAATCCAGGGGCATTCTATTACTAAACTATACCCCTAACCATTTTATTTTTATTTTTGAAACAGGTTCTTGCTAAGTTACCACATGTTCACCTCAAATCTGTAATCCTCCTATCTCAGCCTCCCAAGTACTAGGATCATAGTCATGTACCACCATGACTAGCTCTCTCATTCTTAATGGCTGTATAATTCTGGCATGGACTTGCTATAATTTACTCAGCCTTTCTCTGATTGATGGGATTTCATATTTTTCTTCTGTTTTTTTTCCATTGCTAGTGAATAAATTGCAGTTTTTCATAAATATTATTACAGACTAAAATATTTTCTTTAATATAATTGCATATGTACTCAGCAATAGAATTGCCAAACTGAATGACATATTTTAGCAGATGCTGCTGAACTTCTTTTAGAAAATCTTGCAAAATTTCACACTTATATTAGCAATACATGACAGGATAAATCCTTTACTGTATAATCTATCAGCAAAAAGGTATTAACATTATTTTAAATGTTTGTCAATCTGTTACTTTTTAAATTGAATTTCCCTGATGACTGAATTTGAGCATTTTTCATGTGTTTATCATGCATTCAGATTTGCTCTTTCATGAAATGTGTGTTAATACTAGTTACTCATTTTTTTCTAGTGAGCAATTTGTCACTTTTATCCATTTATAAAGACTGTATATTAATACTATTAAATATTTATCATCGTACTGGAAAGTATTTTTGTAAAACAATTACCTTGTTTTTTAATGTATCTTTTGCCACAAAATAAAACTTTATATAGTTAAATATGTCTTTTTCCCTTTTATTGTTTCAGATGTCTTGTTTTGAGGAAGTTCATTCCTAAAACTACATTTTAATCTTAGACTCCTAGATTTTCTTATAGATTTTGTTTTCTTAAATTCATACTTGTCATTACTCAAAAGTGTATTTTATATAAAAATATTTCATGCTTCAAAAATAAATACTTTAGCCAGGCATGGTGGCACATACCTATAATCCCAGTACTTGGGAGGCTGAGACAGAAGGATTGTAGGTTCGAGACCAGCCTCAGCAACTTAAAGAGGCTCTCAGCAACTTAGCAAGACCCTGTTTCAAAATAAAAAATAAAATAAGGCTGGAGGTGTATTTCGGAGGTAGAATGACCCTGAGTTCAATCCCTAGCACCACAAAAATAAGAAATAAACATTTTTATAATAAATTTAAGTCATACTTACTTGCAAAATCATAAAGAGGAACATAAATTTCCCATCCAACCATACCAAGTATTAATATTTTGACGTACAACCAAAAAGAAACACATATGCAAAAACATACAAATTTCAAAAACTGTTATAACTTACATACAGCGTAATGTCATGGTTTTTACCAATTGCATTTATTGTAACCAAGAAGTAACACATGACAACTGTGGGAAACAGAAAATGGAAAAATAAAAACAGCAAAAAATGTAAATCACTTAAACCCAGCCTTCTAGCTGCTGCTTCTGCTGCTGTTGTTATATTGTTGTCACGGAAGGTGACATTCTGTTGTGTTTTAATTGCTTTATTCCTTTATCTCTGTATTGCAAGAACTTGACAGCATGTGCCTAATTATAGATCTTCTTTTGTTGCTATTTTCTAGTACTTTAGATTAATCATCCTCTAAACTCAGAATTTACAAATAAGATTCTAACAATATCTTTGATTATTAATTTCAGTATAATTGTTCTGGCTTCTTCATCAAAAAATATATAGATAGATGTGTGTGTATGTGTGTGTGTATGTGTGTGTGTATGTGTGTGTGTGTGTGTGTGTGTGTGTGTGTGAATTTCCTTTTACATCCTGTGTAATTATCTTCAGAATTTTATCAATTCTGTTATGTAATTCACAAATTTACTTTCCAGCGCCTTGAATATCTCTTCAAATAAACACTATCAATTTGCTACTATATTTATAATTTTCTTTCAATTCTTATTGTTTCACCTCACCCATCGCCTTTTCATTTTATTCTATAGTTTTTAATAATGTTCTACTTACTTTCTTATTCACTTTAGGTATTTTTTATTTAGAGGGGAGAGGAATTCCTTATTATTTTGTAGTTTATTGCCAATTCCATATACTCTTGTAAAATTTTATCCACTCAAATATATATTATTTTCGGTAGCTTTCTTCCTGTAAATATAGCAAATATTGTTTCCTTTTTAATATGCATTTTATTGAGGTATTTTGTTTTATACATCAAATAAAGCGAGACATGTCCCAGTTCAATGGCCATTTGTCGGATTTGTACAGTGGCCGATATCCCCCTTTTAGACAAGCAGCTGAATGATAGATTGCACCTTGCAAATAGCACAACCTCTAGCAGGCTTTCATCTAGTGTTAGTTCACTGGACCAAGGAGAAACCTCTCCAATGTTCACTCTCTGGTATCCAGGAACTCCAAAAAGATGGTGTGGAAACAAAATAGAACCACTATCTATAGTGTGCTCTGGGGCTTTCTTTTTATAACCTGTAGGAAGATTTCTGTTCCTGGGATGCAATTCTATGTATTCTACTTCCAACATGGTCCTTTTCTGGACTCCTAGATGATCTATCTGTTGGACTAAGAGAGGTACTTAAGACATAGTGTGCGGAAGGCAGGAAGAGTCTGATGGCTGTTCCAGAGGGTCCATCTATTGTGAAGTCCATCTGTTGTGAAGCCCATCCATGTCACTTTCCAATTTTCTGGGCAGTATAGCCCTTGTACCACTGAAATAAGGATTAGCAAGTGGAGGAAGGGTGAAGTATTTAGAAACCTCCTTTCAAGTGTGGAGGTTGCTGCTTCTGACAGCAGAGCACAAGTGAATCTTTATTTTTCCAATTCAGTTTTATTCATCTTGAATTCACCAAATCTTCCCAGAGTGTGGCCACAACTTTACTCTCAGAGTTTCTGCTGGTGTTGTGAAGTTTTCTTTCTTGTATACATACTTAGTTATGATAATTAGGAGTTAAGAAAGTCTCGTTCAGGCTCCTTGAGTCAGATGTCATTTTAGTCCAGATTCCTGAATTTATAACTAATCAAAATTTTCCTGCTATTCCTATTTGGGAAATAGATAAAATGAAAGCAGGTAAAAAGTGAATTATTATTTGTATTGATAGTTGTGTGTCCTCTCAAGCATCTTTTATGTACATTACCTACCTGGTATATATAAGCCATCATCCAACTAACACTTATGCATCCTCTGAAACATTTACTGAGCACCTCTGAAATCCAAGCTCTTGTATCTAAGCATTAGAGGTGAACCAAAGAATCACATAATACTGTCTCTCATGGAAGTGACAATAAACTAGGGGAGACAGTTATTAAACAAATGAAATGAACACACACACATTCCACCTATGCATACACACACACGAGACACACTTGCTTCAGTAGAAATGATAATCTTCCGATTTAGAACAAAATATATAATAAAGAGAGAAGTTTAGCATGCAGTGTCTAGGGCATCTCCTTCCACTTCCCACTGAGCATCCTCCTGGCGCCCAACAGAGCCATTCCTCTATGGTAAAATCCCTTGCATTGCCTTTTCCTTTCAAATTCTTCCGGTGAAGAATGGCATAGACTGCCTTTACAGCAACTGTTCATCTCTTCTGCCCGTGTTCCTTCCTATATTAGATACAACGAGCCTAATATACCCTCAGCTATGCCTTTCCTAAAAGTACTTCCCCATCGAGCTTAACCTCCCCTTGCTTAGAAAACAGAGGAGAAAAACACCTACTCTCCCAATACCTGCCCCTCTTGGAAGATCTTATCACCCAAAGAGTGGCCATTTGTCACACGTAGTGGATAGTTCATGTAACCATCCCTCCTCTTTCTCCACATGCAGGTTTAAAAATCACTATTTCATGTTTTTAAAGACTATTTACTTTATAATTTAGTTTTGTTGATAATAAAAAAACCCTTATAAAATTGTGTGTGTGTACATATGTGCTTTATTAGGTTTTCCTTTGTCTATTTTCCAACTTTTGTTCAGGTACTTTGTATATCTAACGTGATCAGAAAACACTGTGGTTAATCTCATTAATTTGTTAGATCATCTCATTCTTTCACCACTAGGACTGTACAAAGAAAAGTAGTCAGAATTTGATCTATGGTATCTCTCTACACTCCTTAATTATATTCTTTTAGAGTCCCTGGCCTTAGGACAATACCTATATTTTCTCTAAAACATTAAATCAAACCTGTGCAAAGCTATCAACTTGAACCTAAATAATATTTACTGTTGAATTTAGAAAAAAAAAGTCTGAATATATCTGCTGAATTGGTGAAAGCAAAATGCCAGCAATCTATTTGCATAAGACGAGAACCAGAAAAACTTTATCCTAGCAATAAATCATAGTTGTTGCAAAATAGAAGCATTTGGGAACATAGCTTACTATCTGCTGTGTAGATTATTACCTTCCTACCTCATGTTTTTGTCCCTTTTGAAAAGAGTTATAGGTCAAAAATGAGGGAAAAAAAATCAAGTGATTTTTCAAACTGCTATGAAAAGACAAAGGAATACAAGTTCATTGTTTTGGATAACAAAGACTGGAAAGGAGTGAGAAAAGAGATTGGTTTTCCCCCATTTTATGTCACTGAATACCACCAGATCCCAAGGGCAGAATTAGAAGGAAATCCAGATGGATGAATGTATTGTCAAATAAAAATGCTTACCTGGCTGCACAAGATTAGCTATGTGCTACTCAGGCCATAAAGTGATACCTTTTAGAAGTCATAGCAGTAGATACCGCAGTAGAGACCGCATTGCTTTTGATAGCATGCAAATATAATATAGGACATCAGAAAATAGCGACACATAGGGTGGGGACTTAGAAGTTTCTATTAACTAGAATAGATTAATTTATACTGTGGTAACAAGTGACTACAAAAATTCAGTGACTTAACACAGTAATGGTGTATTTCTCACTTACACAAAATCCAGGGTAGCTGCTCATGCTACAGGTCAGTGATCCAGGCTAATGTAGGCTCCAGCTCCCTCCAGCTGCAAATCAGCCAAGGTGTCTGGGAAAGAAAGACCAGAAGACATGAACTGACAATTACCATAGTCAGCTGGGAAGGAACAGGTATCACTGGCCAAGACACATGTAGCTACGTCTGATCACAACTGCCTTTGTCCTGAACTAGATAGAATGTATGGAGCACATGCCCGAGTATGCCTAAGGGTATAAAGTAAAGGGCTAGACTTTCATGAATATACGGGTAAAGATTTTCTGAAAATCAGGTTAAGAAACTTAATATAATACAATTTGTAGCTGCAGGCTGGCGAGGTCTGGAGAAACTCTATGTGCGCATGTAGTAATTTCTACTTATAACATCGCTAGATGTAATTATAAACTTCTGTAACTGTGCTTCTCAATTAGGGACAGCTTTGCTCCCTTAGGGATTTTTGTCAATTTTTGAAGATATTTTTGGTTATTTTACCAGCACCTAATGGATGTTTACCAACTTCTCTAAGTTTGTAAACCTTTTACAATGCAAAGGACAGTGCCATAAAGAAAAATATTGTCCAAAATGTCAATAGTTCAGAGGTTGAGAAATACTGCCATAGAGCACTGAAACTATAATGAAGGTGTGGATTTGAAGAAAATGCCCCGTGAGAATAGGACTTCTGCTGGGCATGGTGGTTCATGCCTGTAACCCTAGTACTTGGGAGGCTAAGATAGGAAGATTGCGGGTTTGAGGTCAGCCTCAGCAACTTAGTGACATCCTGTTGCAAAAATAAAAAATAAAAAAGGGCTAGGGATGTAGCCAGAGGTAGAATGCCCTTGGGTTCAAGACCCAGTACCAAATAAAAAAAAAAAAGGACTCCTTCCAAGGTAGTAGATATCTTAAATCAACCACCATTATATAGTTCTGTATCCCCAGTAAGTAGAATGTGTGGGTTCAGAAACAAAGAGTAGGTATAGATATGGCTGTACTAACATCCCAGTAATCTACTCAGAAAAACCGTACTTTCCTTTTCTGTGACTGTAAGCTCTGTGGGTTTACCATGTCCATCATGGTTACCAGAAGAGAAAGTTTTTACCAGAAGACATGGCAAGAATTCCATTAAACTTGAAGCCAGCACTGCTTTATGACCTAAAGCTCTATGTGCCAAGAGACCAACATGCAAGGAAAGGAATTTTCACCCTAGAAGATGTCATTCATTTAATCATCAGGGGTAGTTAAAGCTGAACTTGAACAATAGGGAAAGGGGAGAACATTTCTGGCACTAAGTAATCCAAAGGGATATTTCCTGGTGCTCCACTGCCTAGTTTTGATGGTAACTGACAAGTGCAAGAGCCACCAACATAAGAAACACTCACTGCCTTGACAATTACAGTGCCCAAGAGAGTTGCTACAACTGCCCCCATCACACATTGGTGGCATCATGGTGGGGAAGAGAGACTGGCAGCCTTAAATATCAATAGGTTTTCCAGCTGTAGCAGGGAATAAGGGAATTCAAGAAGGAGCTGGGTGAAGCTGGATATAGAGATAAATACATATTACCAGAATAGAACTACTACAAACCTGTGCAGAGGAATTAGGTAAGAGATATCCAACCAGTCAGTCCATACAATGCACTCAGTATGACAGTATCAGGTGAAGAACATATTGTAATGGTAAGACAGGAAGTGAGTATACCACGTGAGTCCCCCAACTATGTTCATCTTGTTTAATATTGATTTGACTATTTTGGTTTTCTTCTCTTTCCATACAAAATTTAGGACCATCTTTCCAACTATCATCAAAAACAGGTGGAAATTTGGTAAGGATTCATTGAACTGCAGATTAAATTAGGATTTTTTTTTACAAAAGATAAATAAATATCTTTATTAAGCCTTTCCAAGCCAAGTTCCACAGAACACTATTTTGTGAATAAATGTGCCTCCAAATTATGTTCATATGTATTGTTTGAAACAAAATCCCTTTTGGAGATTCATAAGGCACTCACATATTAAAGATTCTGAAAATAAATTCCTCATTAAGAAATCAGTTTACAGGCCGGGCGTGGTGGCGCACGCTTGTAATCCCAGTACTTTGGGAGGCGGAGACCGGAGGATCCGGGTTCGCGGCCAGCCTCAACTCTCTCTCTCTCTCTCTCTCTCTCTCTCTCTCTCTCTCTACCTAGTGAGGCCCTCTGCAACTTCGTGAGACCCAGTTTCAAAATAAAGTATAAAAAAATAGGGCCGGGGGTGTAGCTCAGAGGTAGAACGCCCCTGGGTTCAATCCCCGATACCACAAAAAAAAAAAAAGAAATCAGTTTACTTAAGTCAGTGTTCCCAAATACATGTAAGCAGAATGTTTTTTCCTTTGTACACTATCAACCTGCTAAAAACAGTTTGTGAAGATCTAGTCTATATCAAAGCGTATAGTCATTTATCGATAACTTCTAAATTTTCATGGGGTGTTTTTTCATCTGAGCAGAATTAATTCTTCTGATTCATTACTCTAGGCTTTTTTTTACTTATGCAAATCTTTTATAATTTCTTTCAATAATGCTTTGTAGTTTTCATTGCATGTCCTACGTTAAACTTTTTCCTTAAGTTTTTTTTTATTTTTGATGCTATCTACATGGAATGACTTTCCTCATTTCATTCTCAGACTTCTTGTTGCTCTTGCACAGAAATGCAATTGATATTTGTATATTGATTTTATGTCCTGCAACCTTGCTGAATTTGTTCATTGTGCTTAATATATGTTGGAACTTGTTTTCAATTCCTCAAGCAAGCAGTTTACAACTTTACCCTCGCCTGTACTTTCTGCTTGTAGAGAGCCTTGGGGTCAGCCAGAGGGGAGTGATCAGGGCTTTGTTAGGTCTTTCCTGGGGCATATGCACAGCTTGGCACCTAGGTATGGCTTTCTATATTCTCAATAATATATTAGAGGCTTTTTAGAGCCTCTTCATAACTACCCATTCCCCAGTTTTTCCTTTTAAGGTTTTTAGTTTGCTTTTCCTTACCCCCAACTAGTAATACCACCTCAGGAAGCTGTAATGTTCAAACGTTTGCTGAGGTGCCCTGTGCGTAGTTGGCACTGAAGAAGCTCCACGTCAGGTCAAATGAAGCAAAGCTCTGGAGATAGATCTTTTCCAGACAGGCCAAATAATCACAAGTCTCTTGGAATGTGGCCTTGGGGTGCTCCAAACCCTTGTGCCACCTTCTGTGGGTGCTATTCTGCTGATTCTCATAGCTACTGAGTTGTGGTTTTTAAGACTGCTGTGAGGCTGGGTGAAGAGGGTGTGATTAGGGTAAGTTAAAAAGACAAGACACTTCATTCTTACCCAAATCCTACCTTTCCCATGAGGAAAAAAACATCATTCCTCGAATTATTTCTTTTTTTGGCAAATCTTTAGTCACTTTCTGGAAGTTTGAAATTGTTGATTTTGAGTTTCATTTATTTGTATGTATTTGTGTTTTTTGCTGGTATTCTTGTTGCTAGGAGTAGGTTTTGCAAATAACTGACCCCACGATTCTGGAGAGAGACCAAAGAGGGCTTCTCTGGCACTTGTCATATTCAGCTCTTTGAACTGGATGCTGGTTACTCAGGTATGTTTAATTATAATATCCATTTTCTCCATATTCATGACTTGGTAATATTTCTATGTGTATTTTACACTTTAATAAGATGGTAGATTTAATTAAGATATCAGGAGCAGACATTTATGTATTGGTAAGATAGGCAAGAGTCCTGTAGGTAGCATAGTGATATTTGAAAAATATTCCAGTGCTTAAGTTGTTAGGTGGCTCATGCATGGTCTTTTAATTATGCTTCAATTGTATATGCAAGTAACAAATATTCTTTGATGTACATGCAATAAGTAACAAAAATTATTTAAATTTCGACCAGCATTGCCCAATATTCTTTAATACACTTGAAGTTTAGAAACCTCATAGTTTTCTCTTCTATTTGCTTATTTAAAGTACTTCCAATATTTCATCTTATGTTGCAATGAGCATGCACATAAATAAGTCTGTGGGTATACATCTGATGGTTTTCTTAGAATATATTCCAGAAGTGGAATTAAGAGGTCAAAGTGTACAAATATTTTAAATACACTTAGTATATATAATCAGATTGTTTTCTGAAAACATTTTACAAATTTGCTGTCTATTGTCCTCAGAAATGTGTGAAAAGCCGGGCGTGGTGGTGCACACTTGTAATCCCAGTACTTGGGAGGCTGAGATGGGAGGATACAGGTTCGCGGCCAGCCTCAGCTACTCAGTGAGGCCCTCCACAACTTAGTGAGACCCTGTTTCAAAATAAAGAATAAAAAATAGGGCCGGGGGTGTAGTTTGGAGGTAGAATGCCCCTGGGTTC
>PVJS01003871.1:0-66319 GCA_004027185.1 Glis glis | reverse complement strand
GCATTATTTGGTACCACTTTAGGGCGGCAAGGATCCTGGCACATTCTCAATTCTACCTCAATCTTAAAGTCTCAGAATTTCCTCCATCCCTGCCTGAATTGTCTTCCTCTCTGTTCATTCTTGGGCCTCTAATTGGAAAGAATGTTTCTGTCTAACTATCCCATCCTCTGGGCTCCAGTCCCTGGGTTATCCTTGGCAGATGTTTCTATGGCACAGGGATCCCACAAGTCCTATCTGCCCCCTGCATTGCTTCCTCTGGCTCATTCAGAGTTGGCCTGAAGCATATTCGTCAGTCAGCCACCTAAAGTTGGGGTAGCTGGATTTTATCTGGATTCTGAATTTTCCAATCTGGCCTAGTTGTGCCAGTGAACAGGTGACCTCAGAATTGGGTACCATTTTTCCCTGAAGCATATCTACAACACAGGAATTTCCTGTGAGAGCCAGGAATAGAAGGGAGCTCTTCCTGTTTCAAAACCCAACTTATTTCAGGATGACCACTGCCAGTTAGACACCTTCACTTGGGGTGAGACAGCAGGTATCTTCTGAGTTCAGTTCCAAGGCTTCTCAATCTTTGATATCAAATTTACCTGCTTCATTAACTTCTCTCTGTAACTCATCACTTAGATAATCTTCAGTTGAGTGGTCTTTGAGAATTACGTCTTTACAGCATCAAAAATATTTTAAACATACATTAAGGTAGACTGATACAATTACCTATAAGGAAAAAAACATAGCATTTCAGTCCCAGAAAACTTGTATAGATTTATTAATTAATAAAAAAGAGAAATGTGGGGACTTGGTACTGCATACCTTACTACTCAGCAAACTTTTCCTCCAGCACTTAGTGTTATAACCATTTAATTGAGACTGGAAAATGCTACTGCAGAAGTACCAGCTTCCAGATCCTGGTGTCTGTCTACATGAGCTGAGTAGAGCTGAGTGCTAATGACATCAGAGTGAGAAGTCCATCAGAGACGCACAGAATCTATTTCCCTGTCCCTCAGGACGATGTGTGCAATGAGAAGGGCTGGGAGAGAAATGGATGATCTGCATCCCTCCTACTTCCAGAAAAGAAGACAGGAACTTCAAATCTGCATACAGAGGATGCTGTTCTAGTCAGTGTGCATTATCTAAGTAGGACCCAAAAGAATACCACGAATTACCATGTCTTTAATTTAGAATTGCTAAGTAATTTGTCCTACATTATAATTTGCAGTATCACACATGGCCACATATTGAGTGACCATTTTGGAATTGACTTGACCACTGTGGACTAGGATCTTATCACCTCTCCTGAATTCTATGTCAGTGAATCTTACACAGAGGAAGAATTTTCTTTCCTTTTTTATCTAATATTTGAACTCTATAAGTGTCTTACAAAATTATATTCAACATTCTTAAATATCTTAAAGCCTATTTTAGCATACTTTGTAAAAAATATCATAGGAGTCATACTTTCTACACAAAACCCCATATATCAGGTGAATATGTTCCAATGTGGAAAATCTGTATTGCCCTGGTTTTAATCTTACTCTGTAAGGGTCTTAAGGAACAATATACATATGGAATTGTGGTATTAAGTTTATTATAATGCTGTAGAACTTAGAAGATTTATTAAATTTTAAAATTAAGCTAAGTAATTTAAAGTTAATCATCAACCAGGCAGTGTGGAATACACCTATAATCCCAGCTACTTGGGAAGCTGAGGCACGAGGATCACTTGAGCCCACGTGTTCAAGACCTACCTGGGCAACTTAGCAAGACCTGTCTAAATCAATAAGTAAATAAATAAGTAAAATTAATCATCACAAAAGGCATTTTGAAGCTAAACAAGTTATGTATCCCATGAAGTTTGTTAAAGTGCCCACCAATATCAAGACTTTGGATGCAAGCTAGTAGCGTGGTTGGTATAAACAAGCACTTTGGGCAAGGATTAGTTAAGAGTCCTGGTTCTCTCTCTTACAGTTAAAAATTTGGGCAAAACTTACTTTTCTTGGAATCTCCACACTCTCTATTTGTAGATTGGATTTTGTAATGCTTATCTGGCAAAATTTGTGAAGATAGGAGATATCATCTGAAGAAAAGCCAGTACAGTGAGTGGAATAGTAGGCACTCAAAAAAGAGTGTAGTCATCACTGGTGTGTGTGTGTGTGTGTGTGTGTGTGTGTGTGTGGTGCTGGGGATTGAACCCAGGGGCATTCTGCCTCTGAGCTACACCCCAGCCCTATTTTATTTTTTATTTTGAAACAGTCTAGCCAAGTTGCTGAGGCTGGTAGCGAACCTGTGATCCTCCTCTCTCAGCCTCCCAAATACTAGGATTACATGCGTGCACCATGACGCCCAGCTAGTCAACACTGTTTAAAAGAGCAAGACCATTCCACATTTAGTATTGAAGTTCAATGCTACCTCTCAAAAAGGAAGGTTATAAATCTACCTCACTGATAATATGTATCTCAAATTTATCTCTAACACATTTCTGATGAGAAATGTTCTTTAGTCTATTCAGTGTATTAATCTGATTAACATCCATGACATTTGACACAATTGCTTTCTTTTTTATAGTTTAAAACAATTTATTATATATTTCAAAATAACTAGGAGAGAATATCATGCTAAGTGAGATAAGCCAGACTCAGAAAATCAAGGATCTCATTTTTCTCTCATATGTAGAAGCTAGAGAGAAAAAGAAAACGAAAAAGAAAAGGGACTTCACAAAAAATAGGAGAGAGACCAATAGAGTAGTGGAAGAAGGGAAGGAGAAGGAGAGAGAAAGAGGAACTTTGGGGAAGGAAACAGACCAAACAATGTTATGTGCATATACAAAAGTATCACTATGAATCTATCATGTACAATTACAATGCATCAATATTTTTTTAAAGACACATTCCATACAGTCCCTTTCTTAAAAACATAATATAGCACATCAAACACTCTTCTCTGTCATTTTTTCTTAAAAAAAAAACTTCTTATTTTCCATCAGATGAAAGATTGTAACTTTATTACTTTTTTTTTAACCTAGGTGATGTCAGGATCTTTACCCCTCATGTTGAAAAGTTGGTATCAAAAGATCATCTTAAAATTGATGACACGTTTCCAATCTTGCACTTTTATTTTACAATTAGGCCTCAGAAGTCTCTAGAAACAGAGGAGCCTCTTTACTGGCCAGACCAGGACACAGCCTAGTAGCTGCTATTCGAAGCCAACATCAACATGAGTCATTACCGCTGGGTAGGTATACTGCTTCTTTGAACCCTGGCTACCCAATACTTTGCCTTGATTTCTTTATCATGATTTTTTTAATATTCATGATTCTGTATTTTCTTTCTCTTCTTTTATGACACTGACTCCCCACCTTTCTCTCCCATCCTCTCTCTGCCCTTTCCTAACCTCATCCTTCTTTCTTCCCTTCCCTCTCTCTTCTCTACTCCTTCCCAGTCCCTCACAACCCTGCTTCTTGATTCTATTCAATGATTTGTCAACTCAGTCCAGAAGAGCATAGTTTAAATAAGGCAAGGAATTTTATTGTTTCTAGATGCAGTTTTTAGTTTATACCACTCTCTCTATGGGACAAAGTTTGCAGTCTTCATTACCAACCTCATTCCCTCTTTCCAAAATATGTGCCACTTGTATTAAGAGAAATGAGGTGAGAGAGTTTAAATAATGGCTATTTCCATTGTCACTACTGGAAAATCAACATATGGCAATGGCTTGTAAGTGTCAAGTGCTCAGAAAAGGATTTCTTTGAACCCATAAAGACTCTTGCCACAATAACCATGGCAAAAGGACCAAGAAACATCAGAAGGAAGAGAGGAGAATTCCTCTCCTAGGAGAGCTATTTTATTCCCCTTCACCTGTTCACAGAGATGAGTTAATATCCAGCAAAATTCCTGACATATTATGGATGATTAACTTAGATCTGATTCACTTTTAGCTAGATCTTTTAAAAATAATAATGCTATTCTGTCACATTAAAAATGTAAGAGCTTACTTTTTTGTGATTGCTTCAAACTCCTACATTAATCCTGGTATCAAGCAGGCATTTTCCAATCATCAGAGAAATTATCTCTGGGCTACAGACTCAACCACAACTCTGCACTTTTGTCTATTTCAGCATATAATGACAAGATTGTGGCATTTCTTCGCCAGCCAAACATTTTTGAAATGCTGCAAGAGCGTCAGCCGAGCTTGGCAAGAAATCACGCACTCAGGTAGGGCTCAGGCCTCAGCCCTGCAATTCCAGGTCTTTCCAGCTATTTTTTTCAGGTGGAAAATCACCTCCATGGAGAGAGCAGAAGCCGATGATGCATTTTATTCCTGTATTTACATTATAACTTAAATCCTTTAATGAAGGGTCCAGTGTCCTGGGAAATGGCACAATCAAACAGTGTCAAGTTACCTATTACTTATGTAATGCTGAGAGGATTTTAACTGATTTGGAGGAAAATACAAAAAGGAAACAAAATGGTTTTAATTTTTAAAAAATTGGGGAGGGGGGTACTTGGGATTGAACCCAGGGGCATTCTACCTTCAAGCTACACCCCCAGCCCTTTTTATTTTTTATTTTGAAACAGGGTCTCACTAAGTTGCTGAGACTGGCCTCAAACCTGTGATCCTCCTGTCTCAGCCTCCCAAGTCCTGGGATTGCAGTCATGTGCCACCATACTTGGCAATATTTATGTAAAGTACCATATGATTTTTGGGTTTGAAATATAATTGCTTAATGGCAAGCCAAGTTTTGGGTCACCAGATTAAAAAAACAAAATAGACAAAGCAAACAAAAAGTATAATATATATTCTGATTACTTAAACCTTAGTGTCCACTGGAGTCACTTTTGAGCAAGTGTCTCTGAAACTCTGAACCACTTCCTTTGGAAAGGATAGGCACCCAGGGTGATAAAAAAGAAAAAATATCCCCTGAACTTAGATCCTTTCTCACCAAGAAATTCGAACATCTCTCTCCTTCACTTTGCTGCTCAACGTTGCCGAGCTGGAGCTGCGTGGGGGTCAGGGTGTGCCCCCTTGGAGTTTGAGTTCTTACTCTAATTCTGAGGTCACTGGCAGAGGCATGTTATTTGATCCTCTGCCCTTGGTCTCCTCATCACCTGAAAAGGGTCACAATATGGGCAGTTGAGATGCTTCAGTGTGTGTGTGTGTGTATGTGTGTGTGTGTGTGTGAAGGACTCGAGAGGCAAGCAGGAATCCAGTCAACAGCTGCCTTTTGGTGGTCTCTTGAATATATACCTGTAGTACTCTCGTTTGACTTCCCCAGTGAATCACTGACACCTTCAAATAACCTTTTTACCATTCAAACCTTGCCAGCCCCTCCAGATGGCCCATTCGCTGTTCTCCCCACCCGCCCCTACCCCTTCATCAACACCTGCTTTCTTTGCAGTTTTTTAAAAACTCTATGTAAATCAGAACCACCATCCTCCCCCTGCCCCCACCACAACTTCCCCTCCTCCACCTCCACTTGTGAACATTCACTCTCTTCAGACCTTCTTTTCTCTTGACCCTGCCATGACCCAAGTTTGGATCCTCATCATTTCTCCCCCAGACTTTACAGGGGTCTCCATAAGACATCCCCTGTCACCCCACAGTAACCAGAGTTATCTTCTTGCAGCATAGAACAAATCAGAGCTCCTATTGTGTATCAAATAAAGTCAAGATTTCTCAGCACCATGTCCATGGTCTCCAACGTCTACCCTCCCTAACTCTCTATCCTTAGCTGAGTCTTATCCTCCCAGCATCTCTGCCCCCACCAAGCTGGTCAGTGCCTTTGCCTCTCCTGGAATGGCATTTCTGTTAAGGGAGTCTCATCCCATTTAAAGGTTCGGATCAGATGCAAAAATGTGGTGATCCAGGCAGACTTTAGTATTTCTTTTGTCTGGATTTAATGGCATTCTTTTTGTACCTCTGAGATATTTTTAGATCTCCCATATTCTGTCATTTACTTGTGTCTCCCTACACAGTCAGCCCTGTTGGAGAAGAGCCTCTGTCATCTTTTTCTTTGTACCTACTCTGGACCCTCAGAACCTGATCTTTTACTTAAAGATAGGAAACACTACTTTATTTTTTCCGATTATACAGGTGATCGAACCCAGGGCCTCACATGCTAGGCAAGCACACAACCACTGAGCTACACCCCCACCCCTGTTCCACTCTTAAGACTTAGTTTCATTCCTGTGCCACAGAGGACACACTTGGTCATGTGGGCCATTTATTCAGGGGCTGCTCTTTGACTCGTAGTACATAAGGATTCAAGGAAGTTGTCCAGGGGTTCCAAGGGGATTTTGTTATTTGAAGAGGTTCTAACATAATGCAGCTCTTGAACATTTGTTGTTGTTGTTGTTGTTGTTGTTACTGGTTCCACCACTTAAGTAATGAGTTCACTGCCTACTTTTTAGGGAATTTGAACTCACCAAAAGCATGGAAGTCTCATTTTAATCATTAGGAAAGTAAAAGAGTGGAATATAAGCCAGGTATCATTGTGCACACCTGTAATCCCAGTGGAGGCTGAGGCAGGAGGATCACAGGTTTGAGGCCAGCCTGGGCAACTTAGCAAGACTTTTTCTCAAAACAAAATATAAAAAGGGCTCTGGGTGTAGATCAGTGGTAGAACACCCCTGGGTTTAATCCCCAGTAAAACACACACACACACACACACACACACACACACACACTGTAGAATATATTTCCAAAGGAACCTGAATTGTTTTTAGCCCTACAGTGTAATATCATATTATAACAAACTCCAAAACCCTTAAAGGTTTTAGATATTTTCCACAGCTAAGGGGACTTGAAATCAGGCCATGTTGGAATTGAAAAACCCTTGGAAATTACCTAGTGTATGTAGAAACTAATAACCTTTTTAAGGTTATGGACTCCTTTGAAAATCCGAGGAAGGCTATTTTACACTCTCCCCCACATATAAATCTAAATATTTGCATGTAATATCAAGCACTTAGGGCCCTAAGGAAACTGTGGACCTCTTGATGAGAACCCTAATATCTCATCAAAAACAGAAAGCCCACAGTGACTCTCAGAAGTGGACTGTGAGAAGCCAGGCCTAGTGGCACACACTTGTAGTCCCAGTACTTGAGAGGCTGAGACAGGAGGATTGCAGGTTTGCGGCCAGCCTCAACAACTTAGTGAGGCCCTCAACAACTTAATGAGACCTGTTCCCAAGTAAAAAATAAAATAAGTCTGGGAGTGTAGCTCAGAGGTAGAATGCCCCTGGGTTCCATCCCCAGTCCCCCCCCCCAAAAAAAAAGACTGTCAGAAGATGGGATTCAAAAGGCAGGAAAAAGAGCAAGAACTTGCTTTTCAGGAGCTGAGCTCAAGAGAACCAGGAGGCCAGGCACTGCGCCTATGCATGGGCCTCTCCCTCCCACTGACTGTGATGTGAGATCCATTTAACCATCCAAGAACTAAAAAAAGTAAAACCTCCTCTCCCCGGGACCCTGCCCAGAAGAACAACTTCCTAAGCCTCCTCCGTCCCACAGTGAGGACCGCAACCCCTGTTCAGCCATTGCTCTTCTGAGAGAGCCAGGGATTCGGTGCCTTGGGTCCACAAAGCCAGCTGCTAGGTTGCAGGGTGGGGAATGAGTTCTCAGGAAACTGTTCAGCATACAGCAGTAAACCACAAAGCAGCCACATGCGGAGGGGGAAGAAGGAGCCAGAAACCCAAATTTAATGACATCTCATGTCTAATGGCATCTCTTGTGTCTAATGGCATCTCTTATGTGGTGGCAGTCCTGATCCATTCAGTCTTTCTGCAACTAGTGCTTTTATTATGCAACTATCCTGCATCGGGACTGTGCTAGGACTATGTGAGCAGTGGCAAGCAAAACTACTCTCATGGAACCTACACTCTATTGAGAGAGACAGATGATGGACTAGGTTTGGTTTTCTTTTTTTAAAAAAGCTTTATATACATAATGTGTTAAGTCCGTGAAGGCCATGATCAGAATTCAGTGATAGTGGACGATGCGCTGGTGCAGAGGAAGAAGACTAAGGAAGGCTTTTCCAGGTAGGCGGTACATAAGCTGAACCTGAAGGCTGAGCAGGAATTGTCCCTGAGATGCAAGGTTGGGAGCGGGGAGAGTGCGCAAAGGCACCAATGCAGGACAAGTCTGATGTCAGTGAAGAATGAAAGAACGGCAGTGTGGCTCGGGGGCGGATGAGGAGGGGTGGAAAGACCACAGTGACTTTGGACAGGGAGGCCTTGTCAGCAATGGAAGGAGTTGGATATTTATTTTTATTTGAAGTGCAATTTTACTTAAGAAGCAATTGAAGAGTTTTCAGCAGGAAATAAATATGATTGTGTTTGTGTTTTTAATGACCACTTAACCTGCTGTATGGAGGATAACTAGGCTGGAAGAGAAGAATAAGCTAGAACAGGGGGCTGAGGAAGAGACATATCAATGTAAGTAAGAGATGATAGTCATGTGGATGATGGTCAAACGTGGATGGAGAGGAAGGAGCAGCTCATGGTGATATTGTGGAAGGAAAGATAACAGATTGAGCATGGGGGCGTGATAAATAGAGAGCAATTAAAAGTGACAGCCAGCCAGGCATGGTGGCACATTCCTGTAATCCTAGTACTTAGGAGGCTGAGACAGGAGGATCACAGGTTCAAGACTTGCCTCAGTGACTTAGCAAGATTCTCAACAACCTAGCAAGACCCTGTTACAAAACAAAAACCAAAAAGGGCTGGGGGTGTAACTCAGAGGTAGAAAGCCCCCAGGTTCAATCCCCAGTAACACATACACACACACACACACACACACACACACACACACACACAAATGACAGCCAACCAGGCATGGTGGAGCACACCTGTAATCCCAGTACTTGAGAGGCTGAGACAGGAGGATTGTAGGTTTGAGGCCAGCCTCAGCAACTTAGTGAGACCCTGTTTCAAAGAGGCGGGGGCAAGACTGGAGATAAAATTCTGAGGTAGAATGCCCCTGGGTTCAATCCCAGCACCAAAAAAGAGTGATAGCCAGGGCCTGGGGGTATAACTCAGTGGTAGAGCATTTGCCTAGCGTGCTCAAGACCCTGGGTTCAATTCCCAGCACCACAAAAGAATGACAGCCGCAGGTGGGGCTTCTGCAGATGTATGGATAATGGTGTCATTTCCTGAGATGGGAAAGAATAAAAGAAGAACTGCCTTGGGAAGAGGATGGCAAGGATTTCATTTTAGCTCTTCGGTTTTGAGTCCACAAGGGCAGATGTCACAATGTGAGAGAGGCAGGTGGCTCTAGTGGCCTGAGCTCTGAGGAAAGGTTGTCATGGAGTTTCCCTGTAGGCCAAGCCATATCTGTTGGAGAGACAGATGACATTCTCGCTCTTGGGTATCTTCCTCCACTCTCTGCGCCCTTGGGATGGAGATCCTTCGCACCCCTCTATCTGGGTGAGATGTTCATGGCCTTGACAGAGTTTGCAGTGTCCGGAGGAGAGCCACTGGCCCTCTCAGAAAACTGCTAGCCATGCTCACCCGTGGACGTGACCCATGTAGACAGCTCAGTGGTAGATACGCGGCCGCTTTCTGTGACTGGGAACAGCACTGCGCCGCCCTAGTTGAGGAGGCTTGCTCTCTGGACTTCGGGGGAATAAAGGCAATCCCTAGAATCCCTTTTCCCCCATGCTGGGAGGCCAGGGGCTTGGCCAGAGCGGTCCCCTGGGACAGCAGGATCACCCACCTGGAGGCATTATCATTGGGACGCCTATCATATATATTTGATAGTCATTTATAGAGCTGAAGTCACTAAATCAGAGGAGCAAATCCAAGAGTGCCTTCCACACCCGAGGGCTATGGGTAGTGTCAGGATTTGGAGGACAGAGCCCCGGAGTCATGGAGTCAAGGCAGAGGGAGAAGCAGGTGGAAGGGGAGCTGGTGCTTGCACCCTTGGGGGGCTGTCAGTGCTTCCTGTAAGATGATGTGGGCAGGCCTCTATTTTCCAAAGCCCAGGCAAGCCAGGACGGCTCCCCCAGGTGTGGGTCATGTACTGCGGTGGCGCCGTCGGTACTGAGAGGCTGGCTCCTGAGCCACGGCTGTGTTCAGCCTCATTTCATGCGTCCTTGTAGAGACCAAAATGATACCCTGCCATTTCAAAGAATCCCCACACCAAAATGTCAAGTTGATTATATAGTTACCTGAAAATATGCAAGTTATGCGAATATTTGGATTCACGACAATACAGTCGGAGGAAAAAGTTGTATCTACAGTATTTTTGAAACTAATTAAAAAAACCCATTCCTGTTTTACCATTGGGGAAAATTGGATGAAGGGTATATAAGATCTATTTGTGTTATTTCTCACACATGAACCTCAAATCATCTCAAAATAAAACTTTAAACAACAACAAAAAAAGGACAGGCACAGTAGCTCCTGCCTGTAATCCCAGTACTTGGGTGGCTGAGACAGGAGAATCACAGGTTTGAGAACAGCCTCAGCAACTTAAGGAGACTCTTAGCAACCTAGAAAGACCCTGTTTCCAAACAAAAAGTAAAAAAGGGCTGAGGGTATAGCTCAGAGGTAGAATGCCTGGGTTTAATTTCTAATACCATACACAAAAATAAAAAGGTTAAATGTATTTTTAAAAATCTGTCTTGAAGATATCCATCCAGCAACTATCTATTCAACCTGAGACTAGTATAACCCTGGTTATTAATCATTATGACCAAAGGTAATTGTTTCAAAACAACTGCTGTGGGCTGGGAATGTAGCTCAGTGGTAGAATATGTTAGCATTCTTAGTATGTGAGAGGCCCTGGGCGCAATCCCCAGAACCACAAATAAATAAACAAACAAACAAACAAACAAACAAACAAACTGTCCTTAAGTTTTCCCAGATTTCTGATGTATCTCTTCAAAAAAGGTAAAAGATGTAATTCCTCTGAATCATTCCATATACAGTGGAATGGTTCTTAGGCATGGTGTTTGTAATATCTGAATAATATCACAGAAACAAATTACAGAGTTAATTTGATCAAAATAGGTATTGCTTAAAATCATAGACTTGCCTAAAATCATTTGCCAGGTTGGAGCTGGAAGTTGTGAAAAAGATCAAAATAGTTGAACTGTAGTCAGGCGTGGTGGTGCACACCTATAATCCCAGTACTCAGGCTGAGACAGGAGGATCACAGGTTAGAGGCCAGCCTCAGCAACCTTGTGAGGCTCTCAGCAACCTAGGAAGACCCTGTTTCAAAATAAAATTTTTTTGTGTGTGGTACCAGGGATTGAACGCAGGGGCGTTCTACCTCCGCACTACGCCCCCGGCCCTACTTTTTATACTTTATTTTGAAACCGGGTCTCATGAAGTTGCGGAGGGCCTCGCTAAGGGGAGAGAGAGAGAGAGAGAGAGAGAGCGAGAGAGCTGAGGCTGACCGCGAACCTGGATCCTCCGGTCTCTGCCTCCCAAAGTACTGGGATTACAAGCGTGCGCCACCACGCCCGGCTAAAATAAAAAAAATTTTAAAAAGGGCTTGGGGAGTAGCTCAGAAGTAGAATGTCCCTGGGCTTGATTGCCAATACTACCAAAAAAAAAAATGGGCGAACTGTAACTAAACAGAGATGAATCGATGCCTGTGCGTTGACTGGCCTGGGAGACTCTTGTCTGTTCTAGAGGCCCTG
The DNA here is from genome assembly GCA_004027185.1 of Glis glis. Classification (NCBI taxonomy): domain Eukaryota; kingdom Metazoa; phylum Chordata; class Mammalia; order Rodentia; family Gliridae; genus Glis; species Glis glis. The sequence continues at coordinate 54,682 of PVJS01003871.1, read as the reverse complement.
GGATCCTCTGTGCCCAGTGCGACATTGTAAATTTTCCATCAGGCACATGATTCCCCAAGCAGCTCCCTATCCCCTGGCTGCCCGTGGCTTCCAGTGCGCCGTGAGCCCAGGGTGCTCCTTCAGCAGCTCCCCTAGCCCAACCCCACTCCTGTCTTTCTCTCTGAGACCCCAGCTTTTGCTCCTCAGCTCTTTGTACCAGTGTGAGTCTGAGGAAAGGCCACCCCTTGTAGACATCCCGTGAACCCATAAGACCAGCTCTGAATACCATGAAATGCACTGGACATTGCAAGACATTGCAGACATTGGTCCCTGGCTGTTCACCCACATTGCAAGAGGGGAAAGGGGGATTCAAAAAAGATGTGTTCCTTACCTTGTGTGTTGGTGTGTAATTCTCATTGTCTTTGCCACATTACTCTAGGGAGAAAATCCATTACATTCGGACCGAGGGTAATCATGGGCTTGAGAAGTTGTCCTGTGATGCTGATCTAGTCATCTTACTGAGGTAAGGACTGTACCTCAAACTATTCTAGAAAAGTTGCACTGGCTAGTTCTGTACTACAGCCACCCTAAAGGGACCAGACGAAACACTTTCCATATGTTCTAGAAGATTTTAGTGTCTGGGACCAACATAGGCCCCACACTTGTAACTGCTGTCATCACTGTCTTTAGATGAACACCTGGGGCATCAAGTGGTACACAAAAAGCAGGCATGGTAGCACCTGCCTGTAACCCCAGTACTTGGGAGCCCGAGACAGGAGGATCGCAGCTTCAAGGCCAGCCTCAGCAATTTAGCAAGACCCTCAGCAACATAGGGAGATCTTTTTTCAAAATAAAAAATAAAAAGGGCTGGGGGTATAGCTCGGGGGTAGATGAAGATGCCCTTGGATTTAAGTTCCAGTACCAAAAAAAAAGAGCTATATAAAGTGTGTGTGTGTGTGTGTGTGTGTGTGTGTGTGTGTGTGTGTGTGTTACTGGGGATTGAACCCAGAGATATTCTACCTCTGAGCTATGCCCCAGCCTTTTTTTCAAATTATTTTGAAATAGGGTCTCACTAGGTTGCTGAGAGCCTTGCTAAAGTTGCTGAGGCTGGTCTAGAACCTGTGATCCTCCTGTCTCGGCCTCCCAAGTACTGGGATTACAATCGTGCCCGGCTGCTACATAATTTTTTTTTGTTTTTTTGGCCGTACTAGGGATTGAACCCAGGGGCATTCTACCTCCAAGCTACACCCCCAGTCCTATTTTTTATTCTTTATTTTGAAACAGGGTCTCACTAAGTTGCGGAGGGCTTCACTAAGTAGCTGAGGCTGGCCGCGAACCTGTGATCCTTCTGTCTCAGTCTCCCAAATACTGGGATTACAAGCATGTTCCACCACGCCCGGCTTGCATAAAGTTCTTGATGGAGACTTTGTTATAGGATGAATCCTGGCTTTAAAACACTGAGAATTTGCCTATCTTTTATGTTGCATCTAAATTAAATACTTTTGTTGCTTGGTAAGAACTTTAACTGATGTCACCCAACTCATGAACACTTTCTCAGGAGACAGAGAGCTAACTTTTTATTTTGTCTTTTCTTATAACTTTGCAGTCTCTTTGAAGAAGAGATTATGTCCTACGTCCCCCTGCAGTCTGCCTTCCACCCTGGGTATAGCTTCTCTCCCCGCTGTTCACCCTGTTCCTCACCTCAGAACTCCCCAGGTAACTTGGGATTCAGGCCTGGTATCACCTGTAAGTGACCATGTGAGTTGCCACCAGATGAAAGGAACTGATGGGCAACTGTATACACGTCCTTTCTCTGTTGTTCTTTCTCAATTTTCTGATCAAAAGTACACTCTCTAAATCGGGCGTTAACAAACTGCTGCCTGTTTTTTAATGCTCCTAAACTAGAATGGAATTTACATTTTTAAATGATTAAAAAAATTAAACACAATATTTTAGGACATATGAAAACAATAAATTCAAAGTTCATTGCCCATAAATTTTTATTGGAACCTAGCCATGCCTATACATTTATATATATTCTACAGCAGCTTTCACACCACAGCAGCAAAGATGAGTAATAGCAACAGAAACCACGTGGCCCGCAAAGCCTAAGGTGTTTACTATCTGGCCCTTTACAGAATCAGTTTGAGGCCCAGCTCTAAATCGTTGTTGCATTCCAAAGACACTCTCCAAGCATTTCAAAGGGAAGGGCCCTTTCTGAAACATTCCCCTTATGACTCAGAATTTTATTTGACACCAATTCTGGTAAAACATTTACTGGGGACCATTGTTGTGTCTCCACAAAGATTCCAAAGAATTTTCTTATGCCACTTGAAGTCATTTGCCCTACCTATTTTTTAATGTATGAGAATGAACTTACTCATGATACAAAAATTCCTTCTGGGTATTTCCCATTCCAAATGAGGGAATATATGTTGAAATGTTTAGTGAAAAAATATATTTCCTAGAGCCATCAAGATAATTAAAAGAGATCAAACACATCCCTCCAAACTGGATCCAGATATTGAAGAGTTGGTCCTTTGTATTTAATTAGCATTATTATATTGTCGTACATTTCTATGATAAACCCAAATTTCTTTCTGTAACTTCAAAAGTAAAAGAGGGTACTTTGAAATATCTAGGAAGTTTGTATCTCATAATCTCTGGGGTCATGGTCCAAATTTGACTTTTGAAGCCAGTGTGGAAATTCAGAAGAGAAACAGAATTTAGCGACATGCTCTGTCTCTTGGAAAGGCTGTATCATGTCTCACTCAGGATGATTGCCATAGTCTCCAAAACTAGAATGCCTTTTAGTTTGGCTCATCCAAGCTGTGCCCTGAGAGAACCATGAGACCACTTTAAGAGAGCTAGCTCTTAAGGTAGTTTTGCTAGTTGCTAAAATATGTCTTTAAGATAGTGTCACTATCCTCCAAATAAGTATACCAACGACATTGTTTATGGAATGCCCAGTGCTTGCTACCTCTGACATAAAGGGGGGTCCAGGAGTTTTTTTAGAGCCAACATCAGGACAGTCAAACATTTCCAGGGTGCACAGGGTGACCTATCTTGGGCAAGCAGAGCCTACCATTTGGGGGAGCTGTTGGTCTGCATGATGATCTGCCATGTTGTTGTAGAGATATCTGCTAACATATCTATACTTTGGTATAGATATACTTTGGTTAGTCATATAGAATGATTTAACATCACTATATGAGAGAGATATCATATTGCAAAAAGAAAAATAAGAATAAAGAATTATTTGCTAAGTGAGAACTATTGGAGTAACTTTTTAAAAAGGAATCAACTTTCCTGGTAAAGACATTACTGATGCCATGAATCCAAGTAATCATCCAATTTACTTTGTCAAAGTACTTAATTTTTAATTTTTAATTCTCTAGCTTTGACCATGGGGTCCTAGATTATACAACCTAAATATTTTGTAATTCTCACTATGCTAGGCCTTTATTAAATTTACCCAAGTTCTACAGAGATAGAGAATCATAGAAATTTTTGCCAAAGTACTTTGTGAAGCATAAATCTTTAGAAAAATTAATAGTAATGATCACAGGGATAGTAGTAGTACCAGCAGTAGTAAAAGTCATATTATAAAACGTACTATCATCTGCGGGACAGAAAATAATACTTGCATTTGTAGACTTGTGGTTAGTTCTATATGTATCCTGAAACCTGGCATTTCACCAAGGCTCCTTCTTCTCTTTAAATAGCAACTATTGCCAGTACTTGAGAGGCTGAGACAGGAGGATCATAAGTTCAAGGCCAGTCTCAGCAACTTAGCGAGACACTCAGCAATTTAGTGAGATCCTGTTTTAAAATAAAAAATAATAAGATAGGGCTGGAGCTCTAGCTCAGAGGTAGAACACTCCTGAATTCAATCCTTAGTACCAAAAATAAATTAATCAATAAACAAACAAATAAATAAATAATAAATCATGGCTATTGTTTCCCTCACACCACATGTGTTGTGTGGTCCCCAGGTGGGGCAGGAGCCCTCAAAGCCCTCTTGCTCACACCACTCAGCTGCATCTCCTCCGTCCTCCCTCCTAGCTGCTGTCATCTACCATCCTTTTTCTCATTCTCAAAGAAGGTGACACCTGTCTCATAGCCTTCCCCTCCTTCCCAAGCAAGTCCTTGCATAATCTTGGATGATTTCAACAACCACAAGGACACCCGTTCAGTCCCCTGGCCTCCCAGGGTCTGGACTCCCTGACCGCAATGACCTCTCCTTCTCCGCCTCAACCACTTGTCCCCACAGTCAGGCACCTGACCTTATCATCTCTAAAACTGCCATGCTTATTCAACTGCCAGCCTTTGGCTTTGTCAGGACCACCAGTTCATGGATTTTCTCCTTTAATGTGTCTCCCTTATCCAGCATAGATCTTGTAGTTCATCATTTCAGTAACATCCTTGCCAGTGCCCTGAGCTCCCCTGGTCCTCTCTATTTATCTTCATCCTCTGATAGAACTCCACCCCTAAATAAACCTTCCTATGTGCTTTATACACATCTACAGTCAGGCACTCCTGGGCAATTCACCTGACAGAGAGGATTATTAATCATCTCTTACCTCACATGAACCCTGAACACCCAAAGGAAAAGCCTAACATATTTCTTTGGGCTTCTCTACTACTATTTCAAACATTTCCACTTCCCTCAAACCTCCTACTCCCAGCATCCCCTTCTCTCTCCTAGCTTACTTCACTGACAAGCATTAAAGCCATCTAGCAGAAACTTCCTCAAATGCCTGCTGTCACACCTACAAGGCTACCAGACCTGCACCTATCTTATCCCTCTCCATGCCTGTACATGAGAAGTGTCTTTGCTGAGGTCACCAGGACCTTTAGTCACCCAATCCAACGTGTAATTCCTGGCCCTCCTCCCTGATCTTTCAGCAGCTCTTAGTTTATTTAGTGCTGTCCCTCTTTGGTCTTAGCTTCAAAGACCAAAATCACAATCTTCCCCCACAATGTACTCTTTTTCCACTGTTCTCCATCTCAGTGTATGTCACCACATTTCACTCAGTTACTAAATCTGAAGCCCACCTTTCCCAACATCCAATTCATTGTCTCCACATCTCTGATCCATACACTTCTCAACATCTCCACTGTACTGATGCCAGCCTAGTTCAATGTGGGCTCTCTAAATCCACCCTTGTCCTCTCCAGATTTTTCTCTATACAGCAGGAAGATTTATATTTTCATAACTCAAGTCATAATCCCACCAGTCCCCATGCAATGACTTTCTGTTACACTTAGCATGAGATACGATTGCTTACCAGGCATACCTAATCTGGCTTGATGTGGCTCCTGCCCACCTCTCAAGCCTTGTTTTGCATCAGTTTGGTTCTCACACCCTGTGCTCCAGGCAAACTAGAACACAACTTTACCTTCTACCACAGGCCTTTGCACATGGTCCTCTCCCTGCAATGTTCTTCTCCAAGCTTATCTCTTCTCTTAGTTAAAGAGAAACTTTCATGACCCATTGCCTTGGTCAACATTCTCGATGCTATTATCCAAAGCAACTGACCACACAACTTAAAGGAAGATTTATTTGCTCACAGTTTTTTGGAGATTCCGGGGTCAGTCCATGTGAGGCCAGGGTGGTCTGAAGCTCAGGGCATGGTGGCAGAAAGCAGAGAGAGGGAGAGAGCAAGGCTCTGCTCTAACAAGATGCAGGCCAGAAGCAGAGAAAGCGAGCCAGGGGAAGTAGGAACCATCTGTAACCCCAAGACCACACCCCCAGGGACCCCTCCTTAGCACCCAAGCCCCACTTCAACATTGCTACCTTGCTTCCGTGAGGTAAGATCCAAACCATTACACCCATTCAGTCTAATTTAGGCCTACTTATTCTTCATATCTCCCATGGGGAATTCTTGGACTTGGCCAGCATGGGTGGTGTTCTCAAAGACCTGTATTCCTTTCCTCATGAATAGCAATCATCTCAACTATAATTATATACTCATTTCTGTGAGTCTACTGCTATAAATCCTCTCTAGATTATAAGTATCATACCTGGAATATAGTAATAACTAATAAATAGTTATTGAATGGGTGGACCATAATCTTGGCCATCTGTAAAACTTGAATAAAAATGTTACTTTTCAATTCCTTTTTTTTTTCTTTGTGTGTGTGTGTGTGTGTGTGTGTATGTGTGGTACTTGAGATTGAACTCAGGGGTGTTCTACCTCTGAGTCACAACCCCAGCCCTATTCTATTTTTTATTCTGAAACAGGGTCTCATTAAGTTGCGGAGGGTCTCTCTAACTTGCTGAGGCTGGCCTTGATCCTGCGATCCTCCTGTCTCAACCTCCCAAGTACTAGGATTATAAGCATGTATCACCACACCTGGATTCCATTCCCTTTTTTATTAAAAGATGTATCAAAATAGTAAAGCATTTACAAAACCCTGTAAATGGTACAAAAGCTCTCCTCTAAATAGTCAATGAACTATTATTATTTTTGTTGTAAAATTTGCTCTTATGATGCAAGGTAACCTAATATAAATTCCTAGATGCTCTGGGCCCTACACATCAATATCAGTATAAAAGCATGACCAATATACATTTCAAGTCTCGTTGCCTCATGATAGTTTCAATAACATCTTTTGAGTGTCTGTGTGTGTGTGTGTGTGTGTGTGTGTGTGTGTGTGTGTGTGTGGTACTGGGGGTGGAACCCAGGAGGAGCCTTCTACCTCCAGGCTATACCCCGAGCCTTATTTTATTTTTTATTTGGAAACAGGGTCTCGCTAAGTTGCTGAGGCTGTCCCTGAACCCACTATCCTTCTGTCTCAGCCTCCCAAGCACTGGGATTACAGGCATGTGCCACCACACCCATCAATCACATCTTTTAATATAGCAACTTTCAAGAAAAGTTTAGTCTATGACAGTTTGCTTAATTGTTTTAGATTATGTAAGACAATTAAGCACAGATAATGCTCATCTGGATTCTTTTAAAGAAATACAACTTGAAATAATTGGAGTGAAAGATACAAATATTTATTCCCATCAAAATTCATTTTTCTCTTTATTATTCCTATTTATTACGAAATTAACTGAGGAACTGCTGGAAATGAAGGGAAGCTTCTCAGAGAAGAAGGCCATGAGATGCAAGTCTGCGCCTGTGACTTGCTCTTCCATCACTTCGCATATATTTGTTCTTGGGTGACAAGTGGGACCCACAGGCCTGTGTGCTTCTTCCCGCAGGTTTACAGAGAGCCAGCGCAAGAGCCCCTTCACCGTACCGGAGAGACTTTGAAGCTAAGCTCCGCAATTTCTACCGAAAACTAGAAGCCAAAGGATTTGGTCAGGGTCCAGGGAAAATCAAGTGAGTGCGCCAGTGTTTGGCACTGAGTCCACATGGTGGATAGACTCTTCTATCCCTGTATCGCTTTATCTTTGTAATTGGATACCCTGGTGCAGTAGCAATTATGGACTGAAGAGAAGGGAGGGGAAATTAAGACAAATTCCAAATGAAGGAATGAAGACAGGAATTTAAGAAATTGGGAGGCAGAAAGGGAAGGGAAGAGAAGGAATGAGAAGGGAAAGGGAAGGGAAGGAGAAAGAGAAAGAAAGAACAGTAGATTTCAGACAAGGGCATGTATGGCATCAATAGTAGGTCTTTTTAGAAAAAAATAACAATCATCAAACTAAATAAAAAACCTTAGCCAAGTGTGGTGGCACAAGCCTGTAATCTCATACTTGGGAAGCTGAGACAGGAGGATTGCAGATTCATGGCCAGCCTCAGCGATTTATCAAGGCTCTCAGCAACTTAGTGAGACCCTGTTTCAAAATAAAAAAAATACAATGGTCTGGGGTATAGCTCAGAGGTAGAATTCCCTTGGATTCAATCCTCAGTGTCACAAAAAAGGAAGGAAGGAAGGAAGGGAGGGAGGGAGGGAGGGAGGGAGGGAGGGACAGAGGGAGGGGGAGAGATGGGGGAGGAAGGAAATCTTATATTTGCCTTCACTTGTTTTTAGGGGAGAATGTAACTCATTGATCATATTCATGGAGTCTTTGTAACTTTGCAGTTGAAGTCTAAAAAGTTATTTTAATCTTTTTCTCCTTCTGGCTTTATTATTTTCATCTTCCAAAGCTAGGCTCAAACTCAGGAACCCAACTTAACTGAATTGATCAAACTGAATTAACCAACTGAATTGATCAAAAAGAGTCTTAAGCCAGACATGGTGGCACAGGCCTGTAATCTCAGTACTTGGGAGGCTGAGACGAGAGGATCGCAGGTTTGAGGACAGTCTCAGCAATTAATGAGCCTCTCATCAACCTATTGAGATCCTGTTTCAAAATTTAAAAAAAAAATAGGGCTGGGGCTATAGCTTGGAAGTAAAATGCCCTCAAGTTCAATTCCTAGTACCACACACGCAAAAAAAAAGTCTTAAAGTAGTTCAAAATGACTGTATCCAATGATAAGTGTGTGTGTGTGCGTGTGTGTGTGTGTGTGTGCGTGTGTGTGTGTGTGTGTTTTCCTTGTCCACCAATGTTTTGAAAAGTGTTGAGTCCATCAGTGTTGGAACTGACAGAGCTGCGTCTTCCCCTTTCCTCTCTCATTGGAGAGGTTGTGGGTGAGATGTTGAACCTGGTCTCATGGCACAAGCCCACCGCTGTGCAGCACACGACCCCAGAGCTACCTTTCACCACCTTCTCTCCTTCTCAGGCTCATTATTCGTCGGGACCACTTGTTGGAGGGAACCTTCAATCAGGTGATGGCTTATTCCCGGAAGGAACTCCAGAGAAACAAGCTCTACGTCACCTTTGTTGGAGAAGAGGGGTGAGGAATCAGGCATGCATGCAGACAGCTCAATTTTGGCAGAGCAGAGCCCAAGGACCAGGGTGATTTTTCTCAAGAAAGAGCAGGGTGGCTATATGCCTTTGCCCAGTAGTGATTCAAATCATGCGCTCCTGGGAGGTCTTTCTCCCTCCAGGTATTGCCAAACTTTAGGTTTCATATTCTTCAAAAACCTAAGATCATTGTTGTGACCTCATTTGAGATCACACAGTCAAAGTATGGGCCAAAATCACAATCCTAAGCCACTGGGTCTTTACTTTGCAAGTGGTGTACCCTATTGAGTCTCTGAAAAAAAAAATCTTCGTTTTCTAAAGTGCACATATGCAACCTCATACAAACTTTTCTATGGAGGGCAAGCCCACCTTAGGGGGCACACCAGAACAAACCTGAGAAGTATTTCAATCCATGCAAGTACACACATATACACGATACATTGTTGCAGGAAATTCTTTCATGCCTCCCACAACAAAGGCCATGTTTGCAATGGGCTGGATGTATATTTTATTCCATAGGTATTAGATGATTGAGGGAAAAGGCTAAGGACCATTGCCATGAGAGTGCATTTGTGGACATCTGGCTAAGAAATACCCCCAAACCATTTACTGCTAGGGAAAATCCTCATTTTCTATCAAAAATTGATACAACCATTGGGATCCAGTCTAAAGAACAGAGACTGCACCTGCTTTCCCCGGCCCTCAACTCTGAAAGAGCCCACTAGAATCTGGATAAGAGACTGTCCCTCTGCTTCTGGGCACAAAATGAGCTTCCTGGCCCTGTGCTTCCTTTGCAGCCTAGACTACAGTGGTCCTTCTCGAGAGTTCTTCTTCCTTTTGTCTCAGGAGCTCTTCAACCCTTATTACGGACTCTTCGAGTACTCTGCAAACGATACTTACACGGTGCAGATAAGCCCCATGTCCGCCTTTGTAGAAAACCACCTGGAATGGTAAGATCTATAATTTTCACTTTCTTATGCCTGAAACTTCTTTTCTTTCTTAGACAGAAGTTAGAAGCAGTTTTCTAAGGTCACTGCATTTAGAGCAGTGGAGCCAGATATGACGAGGTGTGATGAGAGTGGGTAACAAAGCCCTGAAAGCAAGAATCTATTAATGTTTACTCAGTATGCAAGATAAATCACCAAAGACACAGATCATACAGAAACTGCAAATTAGTGTAAGATAGATACTTCCCTACTGAGAACACACTGAGAAGACATAGGTCATGAATGTTGATAATTTTACTAAAAATCATTAGAGTACCCAATGGAGGCTTTTTGGAGGTATTCATAGGTTTGAAATTTTTTGACCTTGGACCAATAACTTTAGCATTGGCTTCTGCATTTTACTGTATAATAAGTCTGCTAGGTCAGATGATCTCCAATCATCCTTCTGAATTAAAAAATCTAGTATCTCTTTGGTTATCTGCATCCTATTACCACTACTGATATGTGTAAGAAAACATGTATCAGTCAGTTAGGTGCATCTTTGTGAGAAAGAGACCTCAGATGTAGGCATTAGAAATCTCCAGAAAGCTGCTTGGAATATCTAGGATGCATGCACTTTTCTACTTCATCACCACCATGCCCATTTTGAAAATTATCCCTAATCTCACTACAAAGCTCCTGCTGTCAAGAGAGAAATGAGTCCTGGAGATGGCTAACGAGGGTTCTTCTCTGACGTAGCTTATTTATGCTGCTGCTGGAGGGAGCTATTGGGGTGATACCTGGCCTTCTGGGTTTATTTTGGTTACATAGCATCAGTATAACCCATCTAGGCCTTCCAGATATCCCAAAATACCTTCTTTCTCCTGCCACACTCTCGGCTCTGAAGTTCTTGAACATAGGTAGAGTGCGTATACATCAAGTGTCTGGCATAAGATGAAACAAAACTCACCTTTGCCTCTCCTTTTCCTATAACTTTTCAGTAAGCAGATGATGAAGGCTGTGAGGCAGGGGTGGGCCGAGCAGGCAAGCCATAGAAGGGATTGATGGCCCTGAGAATTGCTCCCACCGAGGTTCCACTCAGGCAGGCTCCATTCCAACAGTACAAAGTGTTATAACCCATGACACAAGGATACACGGGTACACAGATTATGCATAATATAATCTCTCTATTCTCTCTTACTAGCATGAAATTTAAGATGGTGTCTTTGTGATCATGAATTAAAATCAGCAACCAAGAAGGAAATATTTTCATCAAATATCATACTAAATAGGACTGTGCTAGGTGTTGTGGGAAATGCCTTCACTAATTTAACATTTATAAATTAAGGACATCCTGTGTGCTGGGAGGGTAGAAAGATGAAATGAGCAAGGTCTCTTCCCTCAAGAAGCAGCAGTAGGAGAACACAGGAGTTAGCAGATCACAATGCAGCATTTTAAATGTTGTCATACACACATATATACAAATGTGTGTTAGCCTGAGATACATACTATATAATATATATATATATTTACTACATATAATTTCTGACTGATTTATTGGGACATGACCCCATTAAAAATTGAGGAGCAGGAGCCGGGCGTGGTGGTGCACGCTTGTAATCCCAGTACTTTGGGAGGCAGAGACCGGACGGTCCGGGTTCGCGGCCAGCCTCAGCTCTCTCTCTCCCTCTCTCTACCTGTCTCTCTCTCTCTCTCTCTCTCTCTCTCTCTCTCTCCTTAGTGAGGCCCTCTGCAACTTCGTGAGACCCGGTTTCAAAATAAAGTATAAAAAAAATAGGGCCGGGGGCGTAGCACGGAGGTAGAACGCCCCTGCGTTCAATCCCCGGTACAGCAAAAAAAAAAAAAAAAAAATTTGAGGAGCAGCTGTGTGTCTATATACACATGTGTGTATATATGCAGATGCTTCTCGATTTTTAATGGGGTCATGTCCAAATCCATCAGAAATTGAAAATGCTGTAAGTCAAAAATACATTTATTACACCAAACCTATAGAGCATTATAGCTTAGCAACAAAATACAATGTAGAGAACTCTATTTACCCTCGTGATCCCATGGTTGGCAGGGAGCTGTGTTCACTGTCTACCCAGCATCAAAAGAGAGGTTCCTCCAGCACATCACTAGACCAAGAAAAGACCCAAATTCAAAATAATTCAAAGTATGATTTATGCTGAGTGCATATCATTTTTGTACCATTGTAAAGTAAAAAAAAATATCAAACCATCCTAAGTTGGGAACATCCATATAGAGTGAATTGTGTTCAGTCACAAGTAAGGATGGAGACAGAGGTGAGAATCAGAAGGTCTTATCCCCTACGGAGAATATTAAAATTATATTTGTGATTTTAAAGAGTAAGTCTTGCTGTCGTGTGGAGAATAAATTTGAGCACATAAAACTGGAAACAGTAGACAGCTCAGAAACTGTGGATAAGCCAAGGGGTGATATAGAGGGTCAGAACTTGGGCAGAGGCAGTGTCCAAGAGAGAAAAAGACGAACTTCAGGGGCATCTCAGAGTGAGAGGAGATTAACTAGTTGGTTCTCCCATTGTTTAGGTGAAAGTGAGAGAGGAATATGAAATAAGTTCAAGGTTTTGGGTTGCACAATTGGGTTGATTGATACTCTTAACTGCAATAAGAACTGTATGACATAGAAGATATTTGGGGTAAAGAATTAACTCTTTGACATGAAGAGTTTGTGGCTTCTGTGATAAAATATGATCCATCTGTCATAACTAGAATGATGGCCCTGGTTAGCAGGAGAGTAGCTGTGTGGAAATTGAGCTGTGGGGGAAGCACAGGTGAAGTGGCTCAGCATGGGACATGAGATCATCTAGAGCTTGGGCCGAGCTGAGGCCCTGTAAATGTGGACAACACGGATGTGCCGGGGGTGGACAGAGTGACAGAACCCATGCGGGATGCTAAGAAGGGGTGGCCAGAGAGCGCATGCCTGGGAGGATGCAATGAGAGACGAGGGGGGCTGGAGGGGCAGGAGGGGGTCGGGAGACAGCCAGTCATAGAGGAAAAGGCAGTCTGAAAACATGGAGAGGCGTGTAGGCAACAAGCAACACGCTTCGGGGATTCCAGGCAGAAGATTAGGAGGATGTTGCTGAGGAGACCAAGGAAGTAAGAGTGTTCAAAGGGACTAGGGAGCGAGGGGGCTACATTTTGGATCGTGGCATTGGGTAGCAGGGACAATTGCTGTGGTGGATGAATGGGACTCAGCATTCTGAAGGAAGCTTTGGAGTCAAGCATGTTTCAGGGTGGCCACAAAATAAGGCCACATTAGGCAAAGGCCTAATGGAAAGACAAACTGGACTTGCGACCTGCACATTTGATGGGCCACCTACTTGAGAGTGGCCTTAGTCACTTTGCATCGAGAAGGTGCCTTGCCCCTCAACCTGGCTTTGTAGCCTCTGAAGAGGCTCTGTACACGTGTCAGACATGCTTCAGTGCATTGAGGAAGGAAATCGTGCGGCCCAGGGCTGTTGTAGGAATCAACAAGTTCTCTAGATGGATCCGCACGAGGACTTGGAAGTGCCTGCCCTCCAGGTGCTACTTACCTCTGTCTCTTCTATCTGAAGACCTGGCCTCGCTGGCAGCAGGCTGACTTTCATCCACTGACGTTCTTGTTTATGTTGAGAATATTTGCTCCATGACCTGGAAACAAAAGTGCAGGTGGCTTTCTGAACCAACTAGCAACATAACCAAGCTCATGCAGCTTGAGGCTTTCTTTTCAGCCCTTCACACTGGATGACAATTTGTTATGTAGTGGGCAGTGGGTGGAGGGGCTCTCATCAGAGACTCCAAATCTGAGCACATCAGTCCCCGGAGTCCTCAGCTGGTGGGGATGCCGGGAATGCAAAGCAAAGCCATGCACCTCCACGGGGAAGGCATCTGGGCATATCCTGGACCTGCACGTGGCGTTGACTGCTCATCTCTTATACACTCCTCCAAATGCCAGGAACGGGTTTTTTTTCCACAGTTAAGCCCCAGCTGAGTGAGCTGAGCCACCTGTGCAGCATGAGCTTTGAAGAGTCTTAACAGAACCAAGATGCTGGAGTTACTCCTTTTATTTTCCTACTATAAGCCATCCCTGTGCCTTGTGTCAAATGGATTAACAGAAAACTCACAGGTTTTGCAATTCCTGTGCCCTAAGCACTCATAAGCTCTTTGCCCATCATCTTAGCCAAGGGCAGGCGGTCAGGACAGCTCAAATCTGGATGCAGTGACTCTGGGTAAGTGTAGCAGCTCTTCCCTAAAGACCTGCTGCTGTCACTCTTGCAACCAGAAGTCCATGACTTGGAGGAAATAAGATTCCTGAGTTCCCAAATCTGATCACCCACAACTTGCTGCCACTAGATCTCTCTTAACCTCCAGCAGGGTGGGCGTGGCTGCCTGCCTTCCTTCCTCACTCCAGGGAGTTCCCCACCAGATTCACATGGGCCATAGGGAAGATGACAATCATAATCTGCACATCACTCGATGACAGGGCTTATGATAAGCACAGGCCTTGCTTTGTAAAGCTAGAGGTTGTCCCTTGACGCAGGACAAGCCAGGGCAGGATTCAGGCTGGGACACCCACAACCTGCCCACTTCCTAATCATTCTGAAAACAGAAATAAGAATGACCACAGACCAGAAATAAACATGGCAAAGATTGGTTAGCTTTAGAGGCTTAAACATCGCTCAGGATTGAATACTCAGGTGTGGCTGGAGGAGGCATCTCCACACTCATCGCTTGTATCTGTTTTTGTTATTCTGGTTCTTAGTCTTTTGCTGCCCTTCTTCTGTGTCCCATGCTCATGTTTGTTTTGTCTGACTCCCCTCTAGAAAATAAGTGCTAAGGGAGCAGAGAAGGTTTTGTCTTAGTTTCCTCTAACACAATGCCTAGCACTTCAAGGTGTTCCAAACAACATTTCATTGACTATTGAGCACGTAAATGAGTATCGTTCCACAAGTCACAGCAGTCTCTTCCTTCTGCAGAGCTATTAAAATAAAGACTGTTCCTTCCTCCCTAGTGCAGTTAATTGCTCAAAGTTCACACTTTCCTTTATCATCTATGGTTCTACAGCCCTTTCAATGTCAGCAACACATGCACATGTCCTTTAGGGGATTTGCACTCCTGGGACCTGCTCCACTTGATGCCTGGCACTGCTGTTACTGAGGGAAAGCTCCTCCTCCTCCTTGCCCTCACACTGCACGAGCTTCTGTAGCAGCTGCCTGCAGACTGGGCACCACCCAAAGACACCAGTGCAGATGCCTCAGACACTGTCTTTCCCCTGTAGGCTTCCCTTGACTGCAGGACCTTGAGATCCGGTGGCCTTGTGCTCCATGGGTGTGGGCTTTGTATCCACTGAAACAGAGCCAGCGGAGTCAAAAGCCCCAAACAATGAGATATAGCAATCCCACCTACTTCCCTTTTTTCCAATCAAGGATTAAGAGATACCAGTATAAATAAATATAGTAAAAATTTCAATTCACACCTTAAGTAAACTGAAAAAGATCCATTTTTTCCCTTTTGCCTATAGAGACTTTCCTGCAATTGCTGTTTCATTGCCTACTTGTATCACTAATGTCCCAACCTAATAGGGACCTGTCAAAGTCAGCAGTGGGAACACTCAGGCCAACTAAGAGAGAAAGTGGAGAGCTCTGCAGGCGCAAGAGCCTGCCAGGGCTCCCACAGGAGCTGCGCCCAGAGACAGGGAGAGGCCAGGAGACAGCGCCCTTGGGCTCTGCTCCCATCCTCCTGTCCCATCCTCCCCTCAACCATAAACCAGAGGGAAAAGGATCTCGAGATATTACAGCCATGACAGCCAGTCCCCAGGGTCAGAGAGAAGAACAGAAAAAGGTGGGAAATTCTGAGGGTCAGGGGAGAGGGGATGGAAAGTAACCATCAGAGCCCACATGATCAGGACGTTCTATCTACCCACGAGAAATCCTACTGTGTGCCAAACCGTATGTGTCTACTGTATGGGTGTCTAAGGACAGAAATCTTGAAACACTATTCTAAACTTCATCTCTTCATTTTTTATGATGATGTCATTTGCATATTGATGATGCACTTATGTAGTACTTTTGTATTCTTTTCATCTTTATTGTATGCTGATTTTTATACTCCTGGGTGTCAATCCATTTTCTGTTTCTATAACTGAATATCACAGACTGGGTGATGTACAGAGCTTTATTCAGCTCATGATTCTCGAGACGAGAAAATCCAAGAGCAATGCACCAGCATCTGCTTGGCTCCTGGTGAGAACCTTCTGGCTACATCATTACCGTGACAGAGGCCATCACATGGTCAGACAGAAGCTCACTATTACAACAGAGACACTCCCAGGAGTCCACTGATCTGTGGATGTGCTGATCCAGTCAGGAGGGCAGAGCCTCCCTGGCCCAGGCACCTCCCAACGCTCTTGCTTTCAACACTGCTGCCTCGGAGGCCACGCTTCCAACACAAGAAGTTAGTGATAAAACTAATACAAAGCATTGAAAACGTACTAAATATACCAGCCACTGTTCTGGACTAAAACCCAGATACTGAGTTATCCTACTTTAGAGATGTGGAAAATGAGGAACGAACATAATCAAAACCATAGAGCTAGTCATGGGTCCCGGCGCCCTGGGGCGCCCTGGCTTCCGCATCAGGCTCAAAGGCAAAGTCAGGTATAAAATGCACAATTACAATACAATGTAGCAAATGCTATTATAGCGATTATCATAGTGTGCTGTAATATGTATTAGGTACAAGGAGTTTTGAAAAGTCAATGAGACTAGTTGGCCAGCAGAGAACAGGAGGAATTGCCAGATAGAGGTATGGCATCCAAATAGGGAAAGAGACTAGAAAGGCATCCTGATGTTATATAGAGAAGGGCATTTGATGGCATTATATGGAGTTTAGGTTTTATCATGAAAATGATGATGATAAGGAGCCAATTATGTTTTTAAAGTAGAGGAAGTTCTTGGTCTATATTTGAAATCAGAAAGTCAATTCTAATTACAAGTAGATTAATTGGAGTGGGCAAAGAGGGTGTCATTTAAGGGACTATTGAAATACTTCTTGGAAGAGAGAATAAAAACTCAAAATAGGTTAGAAGCAGAGGGAATGGAAAAATATTTCAGAAGGAGAATGAATTATAAATGGTGATGGATTATACATCGTGGGAGATTAAGTATATTAAAAGCTAAGTAGTTTAGAATGATACCAGTAATCACCTGAAATTCTGCCAACATACTTTTCAGTGCAAACAAAACTTTAAAAAATCAATTTACCATTCTGTCTTTTTGTAGTACCCTCTATTTTAAATGACACTTCTTTATAATGTAAGCAAGCCATATTACAGTAGCCACAGCCCAGATATGTCCTGTCAATATTTTAAATATTTGCTAAAACTTTGTACCACTGAAAAATTTTCCATTTACTATAAAATGATGTATGAGAAAATATCAGGTAAAAATTCTTAAACATCTCATATTTTGAATGGCAGCATAAACAACAACAAAACTATACATGAAATATGAAAATCTCCAAATTTATTTTTATACCTAATATAGTTCATGAATGGTACAAAGTGCATATATTTTCAAATTACTGTGCTTAGTTAGGAAAGTTGCACATTCAGCTCAAAAATCCACTTCTCTAAGGGTCTTCCCTAAGCACTTAAGTTAAACTAAACCATCTATTTATAACTTTCCAACTTAACATCCTACTTTATTATATTGACAGAATTTGCCAAATAAAAGATATCTATATTACATATATTTACATATATGTACTGGAAATTGAACCCAGGGTGTTCTACCTCTGAGCTACACCCCCAGCCCTGTTTTATGTTTTATTTTGAAACAGGGTCTTGCTAAATTTCTAAGGCTGGCCTTGAACCTGTGATCCTCCTGTCTCAGCCTCCCAAGTACTAGGATTACAGGTGTGTAGCACCACTCCCGACTTGTATTGTAAATTTATAACTCATTTTTCTCCCCCTAGAATGTAAGCCCTGTAACACCAGTCTTGCTTGCAAGACTTGACACTAATAAATATGTACAGAAGGAAGGGAGGGAGGGAGAAGAAGGGAGGGTGGACAAATGGATGGATGGATGGATGGATGGATGGATATGCATGGATGGATATGCATGGATGCATGGATAGATGCATGGATAGATGCATGGATGCATGGATGCATGGAATACTCAATTAAAACTCCTTGCTTGTGAAAATCTCAATCTCTTTTCAATTTTTGGTTCAGAATATTTGGGATTCAGGAAAGCAGTGCTCACCATTGAGTATCATTTCAGTTCCTACCAGTTGTCTTCTCTGAACCCACAACTGGAATTTTATTTCTGTCTTATTCCAAATGCCACTTTTTCCAGATGCATTGAAGTCTAAACAATGGAAATAGTTGAGATTCTTCTCTATTTCTAGGAAAAGTGCCAGAGGGTCAGACATGTTCTGTTTGTTTTAGGTATTAACATGTATCATTTTAAGTAGTTACTATGATATGAGTCACTCTGCATAATTGTCTGTGTGAGAAGAATATTCAGAAGTCAGGTTTCAAATCTGATGCTGACTGCTCCATCAGTTTCTGAGCAACCAGCAGAAAGGTTGAGTGCTCATTTTGTGTGGTAGCGACAAATCTAACCATACCAGTGTCACAACCAGACATTTTAGGACATCTCAAGCCAAAATCCCCCAGAGGGGCCCAAGGCCCTTTGCTAACTGAAGAGTAAGTACACGACCCCCTTCTGCCCCAGCCTCGACCTGTCTTCCTTTCCAAGCAGATGCTACTTGGGTGGTTAAAAAAAAATCTTCTGTTTTCAGGTCTTTAGCTAGAGGAGTTGGGGGGGGGGCATAGGAGGGAAGTGCCTCTGAGCATGTTTAGAGTTTGGCCAAGTGGGTATTAAATGTAATTGTAGAGTTTTATGGAACTTAATAAGTCCTGGATAACACCCTTTAAATATCCCTTGCTACATCTGCAGAGTCTTGACTTAGTAGATAGAAACCACAATATTACGAGATCCCCTTGGATGGCTCATGGCCCTTCAACTTCCAAGGGCCCTCCCAACAGAAGAGCTCAGTGTACACCTTTAATTTGAGTCTAAGATTACATAAGCTCCCCCAGCCTCATCCCCACTCCAACAACAATTCCTGGGTTCTTTCCCACATACCTATAACAACTTTGTTGCTCTCATCTCTGGCTGAATCTGAATAGCTTTTCTAGAAATTCCCACAAAGAAACTGTGGGGCAAAAGTTAGATGAGAAGTCAGCATAAAATGTACATGACTTATGGTGATTATGTCCACCCTGCCCCTTTCCTAACCCAGCTTTTTCAGAGTATGTGGGAGACTTCCAGTTGGCAAAGAATGAATTATTTAGTTAATAATTCATAGCAACTGACTGTGTAACCAAAAGAAATTATATTTGATTCCTTTCCAATTTGAAAACACGTGTAATAATGTAACAATAAAATTTCAAGAAAATGTAAGTGATTTTATATGTATTTTAGAATATTATTGAGAACATATAACAAACTCAAGAAACCTTGAGTGGTGATGACCTTTCGAATACATAAAAATTAAAATACATTTTATGGCAAAAAAACATGAACAAGGTCTAAAAACAAGCTTTGGTTTTGAAAAAATAATCATTGCAACTCAGGAAAATCAGAGATTGAAAATCTATGATAAAGATTTCAGATAGATCTGAAGGAGGAAAGGGAGAAAATGACCTACATTAGTCAGCTTTATATCACTATGACAAAATGCCTGAGACAATCAACTTGTAAGGAGGAGGAAGTTATTTTGGCCCCAAGATTTCAGTCTGTGGTTTCTTGGCCCTGTTGCTTTGGGCCTGTCCTGTAGTGGAACATCATGGTGTGAGCACCTATCAAAATAAAACTGTTCAGCTCATGGCAGCTGGAAGCAAAGAGAGAGAGAGACACCAGGGTCTCAACATTCTCTTCAAGCACATGCCTCCAATAGCCTAACTTCCTTCCACTAGGCCCCACCTCCTAAAGGTTCACCTCCCAGTAGCACCACAGGCTGGCAACCAAGCCTTCAGTATATCGGCCTTTGGACATATTTAAAATTTAAACCATAACACAGCCCTATCAAAATAAGCAAGGCCAGAGGTAGAATGCCCCTGGGTTCAATCCCCAGTACAGAAAAAAAAAAAAGCAAGGCTGTTCAAAGATCCAAATGATCAACAAATTCATAAAAACTCTCCAACATATAGGCACCAGTAGATACTTCCTCATTAAGACCCCCAAAGCTCAGAAAATAAAAACAAAAATCAATAAATGGGACGGCAACTGATTAAAAAGCTTTTGTGCAGCAAAGGAAATCATCAAGAGTCTAAAGAGAGAACCTACAGAGTGGGAGGAAATCTTCACCAGCTACTCCTCTGATAGAGGATTAATATCTAGAATATATAAAGAACTTTAAAAACTTAACACTAAAAAAGCAAAAAACCCTATTAAAAACGGGCAATGGATCTGAATAGACACTTCTCAAAAGAAGAAATACAAATGGCTAATAAATATATGAAAAATATTCAACATCATTAGCACTCAGGGAAATGCAAATCAAAACTATACTAAGATTTCATCTAACTCCAGTTAGAATGGCAACCATCAAGAATACAAGCAATAGTAAATGTTGCCAAGGATGTGGTGAAATAGGAACTCTTATACACTGTTGGTGGAATTGCAAATTAGTACAGCTGCTATGGAGATCAGTGTGGCGGTTCCTTAAAAGACTGAGAATGGAGCCACCATATGACCCGGCTATACTACTCCTGGGAATCTTCCCAAAGGAATCGAAGTTGGAATACTATAGGGATACGTGCATATCCACATTAATAGCAGCACAATTCACAGTAGCCAAACTGTGGAACCAGCCTAGGTGTCCATACACAGATTAATGGATTACAAAATTATGGTATATACACACACACAATGGAATTTTACCCAGCCATAAAAAAGAACACAATTATGTCATTTGCAGGAAAAAGGATAGAACTTGAGACTATTACGCTAAATTAAATTAGCCAGTCACAGAAAGTAAAGGGTCATATGTTTTCACTCGTGTGGAAGCCAGAGAGAAAGTGGAAAACAAAACGGACTTCAGAAAGATGAGAGAAGAAGATACTACTAGAATAGTGGAAGGGGACTTGGGGAAGGAGGCGGGGAGGTGAAAAGGAAGATCTGATGATAGAAAAAGTTCAAATAATCTTTCGTTTCTATATGAAATTATCTATATCAATGTTAATAGTATGTATGGGAAGGCAGAGGGAGCAGGGTGGGACCCAGAGGAAAACACACAAGTTCTGTGCACATGTCTGTTTCTGTCACTCTGAACCTCACTATGATATATAATTACAATGCACCAATAAAAACGATGATAACAATAAAAGGAATTTCAGCTTAATTAATGGTCAGGGAAATGCAAATTAAATGGTGTATCACTTTATAATGATCAAACTGTCAAAATTTAAAAGTTATGTGTTTTTAGAGGAGACCAAGTATACTCTCATGCATTGCCAGTGGACACTTGAATTTTTATAGCCCTTTAAAACACAAATCCACAGTAGATAATAAATTTTTAAAGCCCATATACCCTTTGGCCCATGAATATTTCATAAACAAAAGCACTTTTATAATAATAGATACTATTTATTGAGCCCTGATTATGGGCCAGATATTTTTGTAAAGGCTCTACATGAGTTATACATCCTATGTGTTATGATCCCCTATTTTTATTTTTTTGGTACTTGGGATTGAACCTAAGGGTGTCCTACCTCCTAGCTGCACCAACAGCCCTTTTTATTTTTTATTTTGAAAGAGGGTCTCACTAAGTTGTTGAGGGTCTCACCGACTTGCTGAGAATGGCCTTGAACCTATGATCTGCCTGTCTCAGCCTCCCAAGTACTGGGATTATAGGCATGTGCCACCACCCCTGGCTTGACCCCTCTATTTTTAAAATGGGAAAGCACACAGAGACTGCCTGCCCTGAGATGCCAGGTGCTGTCCCAGCCAGCTGCTCCTCTGGGCCTCCCCCTGCTTTCTGTAGGTTCCGCTCTACTCCCTCTAAGTGCCCCTTTATTTCTGTTCGTCTTGTCTCATTTATAGGGCCCAAATTTCACCCACCCTAAAACCTATTTAAAATACTTCATGACTTCTTTCCTGAACGTTCTTCTCAAGATAAATATGTTCATCTTCTCTCAAGTTCTTTTGGGAATCAAAGGTTAACAAACACTTTCAGCTGGAACCTAATCTTCCAATGAAATTTGTACTCAAGCCCAATAGAACAAATGAAAGTAGAGCTGGCCTCCTCGAAGGCAGAGGGGTGGCTGGTCAGCCGATCCTCCAAACTCTTCTTTTTCCTCCCCATCTCTACACTTCTGTACAAGACAGTTTGAAAAAACACTGCTCTAGTCTGCTCCACATCTCTCCTTCCATCTCTCCTGGCTGCTTTGCATTAGGATTCACACTGACTTTGAAACTGGATCAGGGAAGCATTTTATTGTCTTTGTCCTGTGCACCCAGCATGGTTTCTGGCATAAAGGTGGCAGCTTCAGTTCCTAAAGCAGGGTGCCACACAGCAGAAGGAAAACCCAGGTTTCAATTCCCATCTCAATTCTCAATTGCTACGTGACCCAGAACAGGTTTCTTACCCTAGCTGAGTCTCAGCCTTTTTGTCCATAAAAAGAAGGTCATAGAGCTGCTACAACTTTAATATGTGCCCCTCAAAATGCGTATGTTGAAACTTGACAACGTGATAGTATTAGGAGGTAGGGCAGAGGCCTCCTGGATGGGATTAGGGCCCTTACGTCCGTTTACTCTTCTGCTCTTCTGCTGTGTGAGGCACAGCATGCATTCCCTTTTCTTTGCCCTTCGGTGCCTTTCACCACGTGAGGAAGCAGCGAGAAGGCTCACTAGACACGCATCCTGCCAGTGCTTCACTCTGCGACTCACCAGCCTCCAGATCTGGGAGAGGGAAATCTCTCTTGTTTATTAATTCTCTGGTCTGTGGTAGTTCTGTTATGGCAGCATAAACAGACTGAGAGTTTGTGTATTGGTTTGCTGGGGCTGCTATAGCCACGTCTCACAGACTGGGTATCTTAGATAACAGAAATGTACTTTTTCGAATTCTGAAGTCTGGAAGTTGGAGCTCACAGTGTTCTTAGTGTTCATTTCTTCAGAAGCCTCTCCTTGTCCTGCAGCTGGCCATGTCCTCCCTCTGTCTTCACATGGTCCTCCATGTGTATGTATGTATCTTAGTTTTTTCTTCTTATAAGGACATAAGTCCTAGTAGATTAGGGCCCACCCATATGACCTCCTATGAACTTAACTACCTCTTTAAAGATCCTATCTCCAAAGACAGTTGCATTCTTAGGCACTGGGGGTGAATTTAACATGTGAATTGGGGGGGGAGGAGACACAACTCAGCCCATAACTGTGCCTGTTCTGCACAGTGCTGGTAAAAATGCAAGAAAGAGAACTCACTCACTTGGCATTTATCAAATGGTAGATGCTACCATCCTTCCCTTGAGTGTACGTGTGTATTGTGTAGGGACATCTGAAGGTGTTAGAGAATGCTAGCTTAGGTCTTTCAACCCAGGATTTCTCAACCACTATTGACAGTTGGAGCCAGTGGGTGACTGTCCTGTAACTGTACTGTACACTGTAAGATGTCTAGCAGCATCCCAGGCCTCTGTCCAATAGGTATAGTAGCCCTTCCACTATGATGCCAATTGTGACAACCAAAAATGTTTCCAGACATTGCCAAATGTGCCCTAGGACGGAAGCTCATTCTCTTAAGAGACACTGTCTTCGTGTGCCCATATGGAAGGAGGTTGAAAAAAGAAGAGTCAAACAAAGTTTTGCAGGACAAAGAATATTTCTGTGAGCCTATAATTTTATGAAAACATTTGTAACCTTGGAATAAGTCATTGCTATGGTTTAAATGTATGTGTTCCTCCAAGATTTCAAGTTGGAACTTAACCCCCAAGGTGTTAAAATTAAGAAGTGGGGCCTTTGGGGAAGTGACTGCATCATGAGCACTCCACCCTCCTGAACAGGGTCAGTGCCCTTACAGAAGAGGCCAAAGGAGGCACCTAGTCCCTTTTGCTCGTCCCCTTCCACCTTGTGCGAACATAACAGGAAGGTGCCATCTTGGAAGCAGAGAGCCATCTCTTACCAGACAGTGAGTCTGCTCGTGCCTGACCTTGGACTGCCTGACCTCCAGAGCTGGAGAAATGGATTTCTATCATTAATAAATGACCCCGTTTGTGACTGCTTTAATCAGCTTTCCCATCACTGTGACCAAAATACCCAAGGCCACACCCCGTGACCTACCTCTTCCAGCCACACCCTACCATCCTAAATTACCACCTAATAAACCTATTCAGATTCTTAATCCATCAATGGATTTATCCACTGATGAGATTCAATTATGTCACCGCTGAACATTTCAGAATTGCCAGTACGTAAGCTTTTCCAGGGGCCGGTCTATATCCAAGCCATAACAGTGGCGTTAGAGGAATAGAGTAAGTCAGTCATGTGAGACAGCTCTGATTACTGGACAAGCCTGTGAATGCCAGGCAGGATCCTCCGTGCAGTCAGTCCACTGAGTTCATGTATGAGTCCCTCCTAGACCATCCAGTAGAGCATCTCCCACTTGCTTTAACCACTTGCTTCCCATGGCAGTTACGTGTCTCTTGGCTAAGAATAAAATCAACCTAGTTGAGAACAAAGAAATTACATTTATTAAGGGCTAATTTGGATTGCAATCCAGGAAACCACAGATTCAAGCCGTCTTGAAAATGTGCTACAAGGTTTTCCAAAATGGTGTCAGTATTGAAAGCTTAAAACTGCAAGTGGGGTGGTGGTTACATAATTTGCTTGTTAGGAATTGTGACTGGTTCTAAATTAAACTGTTCAGGAAGAAAGGGATTAGGTGCTGTTTCAATTTGTAGGTAATTTAGGGGAAGGGGGAGAGGTGCTCACAAATGAGTAACAAAAGCTAGTGAATTGCAGTTTGGCCCAGTTCAAAGGTCAGCGCACATCAGGCAGGCAGTCCAGTTCAAAGGTTCAGCTGCTGACATGTCTGCAAGTGGATTAACGAAGGCCTCTCAATTGTTTTAGGTACCCCCAACCAATGCTACTCCATTTTGATATTTTTTCCTTGGCACCTCCTGGACTCAGTCAGAGGGCAAAGCTTAGACACAGGCCACACTTCTCAGAAAATCAGGATGCTGGGAGGATTGCCACAGAACTTCTGTGAGCTTACCAGGAGAGTAGTGAGAGCTGTGGCCCTGGTGTGTTCGGATCTGTCGGGCAGCAGGCTGCCTCACCCACTGAGCAGGCCTACAGCTCACCACACCTCCATCCTCCCACAGACCAACAGGGAACAATTATAGAGCAAACCTCCGGTGGGGACGCCAGGGCCCAGGATGAACCCACCATTACCTGTAGAGATAGGAGACTATCCTGGGGCCAACCCTGAACTCAGCCCACAAGAATGTGCACTGAGCAGAGGGAATGAAAACAGTCCTGGGCATGGTGTGGAAGCCAGGAGCAGGGAAATGTGGCCCTGCGAGGACAGGGAGCTGGGAAGAAACACTCCCCTAGTGTTTATTCCAAAAACAGCTCCATCACAGGCCCATTATTATCACTGGCATTTCCCCTTGCTGTTTGGACTGTGTGTTCACTTTCCAAAGGTAGATCTGTTGTAATTTTTTTATACTAGCAATATATAGCCATGAAAACTGCTCTTTTCCAGGAGCTCCTCTATGGGAGCAGCTCAAAGGATGCAAGGCTTTTGAGAAGACCATGTCAGAAGAGAAGGGAAGTCTAGAATTATAAGAGAGGGCAAAAAATGCTGAAGCAAGAGCCCAGAGGAAATAGGGGGAAGAGGATCTATAGCTCGAGGAGAGATTAACTGTGCAAAAGGGTGAGCTCCTCTCCCTTGGTTCTGAGGGAAATCAATGGCAAACATAAATTGCAGATGCACTTATTTATTAATGAAGAAGGAAAGGAAGCAAAGAACCAGAGGGAGGGAGAGGCTGGTGATGTGTGAAGGGGATTAGAAAACAAGAAGCTTCTCTCTCTATTTAGTGGGGTGCCACGAGGTAAGGATTACTATGGATTCAGATTAGAGACAGTCTGTGTGTTCCATCCTTTCTCGCAGTATCTGTACATAAATAGATAAAGCCTAAGGCAAAAGCAAAAACAAAAACTCTTCACTTCTGTTTTTTCCAGCTTGAAAAACAGGATGAGTTGGGACTTGGAATCAGGGGTTCTAAAATTTTAGTTGGGAACTGCAGAACTTGTTTTAAATGCAGATTCTCTTAACCCACCCCATAAAGCCTGCTCTACAGATACCTGTATCTTAACAAGTGTCCAGGGACTCAGATGCCAATGGAAGCAGGGTCACCCCCCTCCCTTTGAGAAATATTGCCTTGGACGCTGGCAGCTTCAAGAGTCCTTCAAAGAATATGAAAGGTCCAAACATGAAGGCAGTAACAATAACATCAGGGCAAGTGTAGAAACCAACCCTGTGTGGGAACATTATGAAGGTTGTATGTACTTAAATAATGAGGTCGAGGAAGGATAATTATTTTTAATTAATCAAAGCTATGAGGATAAGGAGAGCGGAGTATCTTTGAGAAGGGTTTTTAAAAATATAATAGAACTTAGCAATTATGAAGTGCTTTTCATCTTCAAAGAACCCATTACTATTAAATCACTATTCTTTTTAATTCTCCCATGAGGTAGGTAAGCAAATATCAACATTATTATCCCTTATTTGTAGATGGGAAGAGAGGATTGGAGAGGTTGTGACATGCCCATGCTGATCTACAATTGAAAGGACTTTTTTTTAAGTTCCTAGTCTGGAGACTGTGGAGATCCTGGTTTTTCAGGCAACTTCACCTTCATCTCTCCGTGTTTGCCTGTTATATTGAAAAAGAAGTCAGCCGGGCGTGGTGGCGCACGCATGTAATCCCAGTACTTTGGGAGGCGGAGACCGGAGGATACGGCTTCACGGCCAGCTCTCTCTCTCTCTCTCTCTCGCTGTCTCTCTCTCTCTCTCTCTCTCTCTCTCTCTTTCTCTCTCTCTCTGTCTCTCTACTTAGTGAGGCCCTCCACAACTTCGTGAGACCCGGTTTCAAAATAAAGTATAAAAAATAGGGCCGGGGGTGTAGCGCGGAGGTAGAACGCCCCTGGGTTCAATCCCTGGTACCGCAAAAAAAAGAAAAAAAAAAAGAAAAAGAAGTCATAACAAAATGTGTATATGCAACCACTAGTGGAAGATGGGAGGAGGTTGTGTCCTGCGAAGACGAGGAATGCCATCTACCAGTCTCCAGATTTCTCTGGTGTGTTAGGATTTAAACTGAGGAAAGACTTCAGAAGAATTGGAGTTGATTAGCTCGAACAGACTATTTACCTTACTTCAACATCATAACATATAAAATAAGGATTAAAAATTATGTTTTGATTAGTTGACTCAAACTCTTTTTCATGAATGCAGTATGGCTTGATTACATTAATCGAAACCCATGCTACCTATCTTAAAATTTTGCTTTAAGGGCAAAGGAAATGAAACTACTCCAGTAGCAACATCAGATCCAAGAATAAAATAGAATGTGTGGTCAATATCATAGCTAAAAAAATCTTTAGGACCCACTCTAAGTATAGAAATTAACAGCGGTTGCGGTGGGGCAAGCCTGTAATGCCAGCTACTCAGGAGACTGAGGCAAGAGGATTGCAAATTGGAGGCCAGCATGGACAACTAAATGAGACCCTGTCTCAAAATAAAAAGGGCTGTGGATGTAGCTCAGTGATCCAGTGCTTTTCTAGCAAGCAAGGGCCTGGGTTCCAACCCTAGTATTAAAAAAAAAAAGACGATTATTGTTTAAGTCACTGAAGGATGCACTTTCCATGAAATTGTTCATTTTCTGGTTGTTTAAATGCCAAATAGAATTAACAGAGTCAAGCCGGGCGTGGTGGAGCACACTGGTAATTCCAGTATTTGGGAGGCTGAGACAGGAGGATCACAGGTTCACGGCCAGCCTCAGCAACTTAGTGAGGCTCTGTTTCAAAATAAAAAAAAAAATAGGGCTAGGGGTGTAGCTCAGAGGTAGAATGCCCCTGGGTTCAATCTCCAACACCAAAAAAAAAAAAAAAGAATTAACAGAGTCAACATATTGCATTCCAAAGACTTTTTGTCTATTGAGAGAGGTTTCAAAAGTAAATTATGTGAAAATATAAAAGTTTATCCTCTATCGAGCCTGGATTTCATGAGAGGAAGTAGAAATTCAGAGGAGTGGGAAGGGTGACAAGTCTGAGAGCTTCAGAACTGGAATGACCGGAGGGACAGGGCCAATGTAAACAGCTGAGAATGGATTTTCTAATTGAGAATAGTGGGGCTGTCTGGGGGGAAAAATGTGGAAAATGGCATTGACAGAGGTGAACTCAGAAGTTCCACCCTAATAAAGTTGAGAATAGAACCAAGGTATCCAAGTAATCACAGTATCTGAGAAAGGGGATGATTGGTGGAGATACACAAATTTAACAATCAAGAATATCATTGTGTATCCAGGTGTGGTGGTACATGCCTGTAATCCTGGTAGTTGGAAGGCTGAGACAGGAGGAGCAGAGATTCCAGATCAGCCTCAGCAACTTATGGAGGAGGCCCTCAGCAATTTAGTGAAATCTTGTTTCAAATTTAAAAAATAAAATAGGCTGGGGGTATAGCTCAGAACCCAGAATGTCTCTGGATTCAATCCCCAGTAACACACACACACAGACACACAGACACACACACACACACACACACACACACACACACATACATACACAAACACACACACATATATTCATCGTGAAAAAAATATATATATATATATCACCGGGAAAAAATAACTAGGAATACTCTAGACTTCTGAGAAGGTATGTGATGCAATCTGAAAGATAAATCCTCTGGAATCTTTAGGGGACAGGGGCAGGAAGAGCTACCCATTTTCAGATACTGAACAGCAAACATAGGCTACAAGATTGGCTTTCCCTACTACCCAGACTTCTAGAAACTTTTTCTTTATATTCTAATATCAAAGATTATCGACTAATTCTGTTATCTAAAGAAAAATATAACCCGTAGATAAATCTTCAAAAAACAAAGCTGTGTAGATCATAGTCATAAACCTCAATATCATGTTGGTTCCTTGTTTTGCTTGGCTTATGCATGCCATATATCTTCTCTGTCAATGCAATTAATTCATAACCAATTACTTAAATGGCTTCAAGTATTTCTGGTATCCTGATTGTATCAGCACTTACACCTTTGTGCAGCATGGGAACTTGATGTTGTCAGAACCATTATTATTGTGCCAGTCATGTGAGAATTACAGAATGCCATCTCAGCTTAGATGTGGGTAGTATTTAGACAACTCTAGTGTTTTTCTGACATGTACTCTCACTAGGTTGTATGTACTTGGGAGCTTGGGGTGTTGTCTCTTTTTTTTCCTCTAAGTATCCCAGCAACTAACACGGTGCTCCTCATATGGTAAGTGCCTTATTATAATTTGTAGAAAGAACGAATGAATAAACAAATGGAAATCCTAAAGTCATCTGGGTACATCAACCTGATTTTTTTAAAAAAATCTGACTTGGATTTTTCTGTGCATTGTTTGATGAGCCCCATGCAAGAGAGGTTCACAACACTTACCAGGTAGGAACATGTAAAGGAGAAGACCACTATGGCTTCTGCCAGGAGCACTGTGTTGTTGCCATCCCTGTATTCTCTGCTCTGTGCAGCTCTGATAATTAAGACCCTCTAAGCCTTTGCCTTCCTCTGTTGCCCAGTTGGATGAAGACACAGCAGGTTTCACAGCATTTCAGTTATCCAGACAAGCAGCCTTATTTGGTCTGTTTTCTATATAATTCCGGGAATGGAACCAGATGCCATGTCTCATTCCAAAACTAGATCAGTTCTTCTCTTGCATAAAATTAAATATCTGACTTTAGTGGAACAACTTAAGGTATGACTAGGGCTGCTGTAGTAAATTAGCACAAACTGGGTATTCTCAGTTCTGGGGGCCGGAAGTCCAAAGTTGAGGTGTCAGCAATGCCATGTTCCTTGTGAAACTTCCAGGGGAAATTTTTCCTCACCTCTTTCAACCCATGATGGTCTCAGGAGCTCCTGGGATTGTGAGCACATTGCTCCAGTCTCCACCTTATCTTCACATGACTTTCTCATGTGTTTCTGTATCTTCTCTCTAGGTCTCATAATGACACTTGGTCATTGGATTTAGGGCCCTCCTGGATTATCCAACATGATTTCATAAATATAATACTTAATTATATTTTCAAAGATCTCTTTTTCAAATGGGGTTACACTTATAGATTCCAGAGTTTAGGACCTGGATATATATTTTGGGGGGACAAACATTGAACCCACTACAGATACCCATTCACACACCTTCAATCTTAAAAACCTGCGAGCCTAATAATGCAGTATTACATTTCACTCTGAACCTTCGGAGTATCTGTCTATCTGAAGAATCCGCTTCATTTGGACAGGGAAGTCACCAGTCTCCCCAGAAGCTTATGAAATTAGTAGTATTCCCCAAAATAACCAAGGAAAGTGAGGTGAAGAAATTTTCAATATCTTGCCTGAGTTCACTGGGCAAATCCACAAAAAAGTCAACCTGAAAACTAATGATGGAGGTTTGATCAACAGTAAAATAGTTAGAAAGTTAGATAACTAACAAAAAACTAGAGCTGGGCTATTTTGGTCCATCAATTAACAACTTTGGTTGATTTTGTCTAATAAGTTGTCCAGTTGCTCGACTTCATTAATGAATATGCACATCATTTCTATGACTTACTGATATGATCTCAGTCATGAACATCCATGATGTTGCAGAGCAAAACTCCCAATAAAGAATACTTGGAAGCTCGAGTGGTGGCACATGCCTATAATCCCAGTACTTGGGAGGCTGAGACAGGAGGATCACAGGTTCAAGGTCAGCCTCAGCAACTAAGTGAGGCCCTCCACAACTTAGTGGGATCCTGTTTCAAAATTAAAAATAAGGGCTGGGGATGTAGCTTAGAGGTAGAATGCCCCTGGGTTCAACCCTCAGTACCACAAAGAAAAAAAAAAAAGAGTACTTGGAAGTTAAGGGTAATGTAACAGCCGTTAGAGGTCAATGCAAGAATCTCTGAGCCTTTTAAAAAGTATTTTCTGACCTGGGTCAGAGTGAGAACATACCTGATCACATCTGAACACTACAGGAATCAAAAATGGAAATAATGTTCTCTTTCTGGATGAGAATGCTCATTTTCTTAGCCCTCTGTTTCTCAGCCTCTTCCCACATTAACCTGAGATAATCATAATAATCTGTCAAATTATGATTAACTCACTCAGTATTAACCCAAGCTAACCTAAATCATGGGCCAAAAAAATATACACTATCCACACCTTCAAATGATCAATTTTACTATAACTTTCTTTTAGAATCAAATTAACACTAAGTAAGTAATTTGCAACTTACATATAGTCAAAGGGTATGTAGAGTCTGAATAATGCTTCCAGAGGAGTTTTCCCTAAAAAGAGAAAGCCCATCTTGGCCCACCATGTGGAGGAAAAACAGCCTTGTTCTCACTGCCCCTGCAGGGCAGATATTAATGGAGGGGAATTGGCAGCATGGAGGCTAGACATCCATTTCATTTGCTAATTAGCAATCAGAAGATAATATCCTATCATTATCTTGTGTCGGCAGAGTCTCTTTTATGGCAGATGAAGAAAACTTCAAGTTTTCTCAACTAATTTGCAAAACTTTCCACACACAAGTAAACTATGAAAACCAAATATAAATTATGCCTTGCATCTGCAGTGCAAAAACAACTTTTTCGGGAATTCGGGCATGCAACACACACCTGTAATCCCAGTACTTGGAAGGCTGAGACAGGAGGATTGCAGGTTGGAGGCCAGGCTGGGCAATTTAGTGAAGCTTTCAGTAACTTATCGAGGTGCTCAGCAACTTAGCAAGACCCTATTTCAAAATAAAAAGTTAAAAGGGCTGGGGGTGTAGCTCAGAGATAGAATGCCCCTGGGCTCAATCCCCAGTACCACATACAAAAATAAAAACAACAAAAAAAAATTTGCAGGTCTTGGAGCGGGGATTATTTAAATATCCCCCAAAACAGCTGAATAAAGATGGATGTAGAGAACAAGCCAAAGCTACCTGACCCCAGTGGCCATGATCTACATTCTGCTGTAGCCACCTGCTCCCCCAGTGTCCCTCCTGACCTCATTATCACTCAACTGAGCGATATCAGAACTAAAAACCCTAAAATCCCACCATGGATCATTCTGCAGCCAGTATTCCCATTTCTTCCCCCACCACAGCTGCTCCCCAAGTTCAGTCACACCTGGGACTCATCTGGCATCACCCCTCCACCTCAGGGCTCCTGAACGATCCTGCACACACACTTCCCTCCTCCCTCCATGCTTGCAGTCGGTCGGATGGGCAAAAGGCTACATGGGTCAGTGCTGCAACTCCCTCTCCCGTATGCAGTGCCAGAGCCCTTGCCTACGCCTCTAGCACTAAAATGGAACAATCCCCAGAGATGATACAATTTCGAGTCACGCTCTCTGACCTCAGCAGGTTCTATAGCACTCTTACTGCTGTGTCTTCCATTTCACTGTCCTGAAAGTTCAAAGTCTCCTTCACTTTGAGGAAATGACTTCAGACCCTACCAGAATAGAAACACGGAGGTGATCGCCTCAGTCCCACTCCCAGTACAAACACCTGCCCAACCGTAGCTACTTCCTGAGGTCCCCTCCCCCACGTAAGGCAGACCCACACACTCAGACTCTGGATCCACCTGGTACGTCTCCTCCACGCCCTTCTCCAGCAACGATCCCTTTCACATCCATCTTCACACTTTATACTCCCCCACCCTGCCCCAGTTCCTCTTCCTTTTACATCTTCACCTACTAAAATCTGATTTCAGTAATCGTCACCAAAACGGCTCTTTCCATGAGCAGCAGAGACGAACTGATTGACAAACACAGTGAACCAGGACGCTTTTCTTCAGTGGATCTGAACTCCTACGTGAAACCCTTGGATTCTGAGAGGCGACTGTCACCTAGTTTTCCTTATTATATGTAAATAAATATATAGTATTAATGCACATTCATTATACAATTTAATATACGTAGGAAATATCTCTACACAGCAATGAATGCTATTATTATTATTTTGACTTCAGTCTTTCATTGCTCTTTTATGGATGGATGGGTGGGTGGATAGATAGAAATATAGATATAATTTTATATAAAATATAGCAATGTAATCAAAGTTTACTGCTTTATAAACTTTCTCCATGTTAAAATATAAATTATAATCTTTATTTTCAGTCTTGACCTTTCTTTTGAGCTTCAAACTCTTTTATATAAATACCTGCTGGATATCTCCACCTTGTGCCTCCTCTGCATTAACATCTGATCTCTCCCACCAAGCCACTTCTTTCTGTCGTCCTTGACTGCTCCTTCTGCTCACATATAGCTCATGTCCTGCCAATTTACCTCTAAAACCTTTCTCATGACCCTTCCTAGGAGCATCTCTAGAAGGAGTTGTCTGGGCTCACTTTCTCCTCTGCCTCTTCTCCCATCCTCTCCAGCCAGCCTTTCCTCTCTTCACCCCACAGAAAAGAATCATCGAGTTGCCACATCCATTGGGCAACGCTCAGACCTCCCGCTCCCTGGTCTCAGAGGGCCTTGACACAATCACTCTCTCTGCCTCCGTCCTTTTGTTGTTGTTGGGATTTGAACTCAGGTGCATTCTACCTCTGAGCTACACCTCCAGCCCTTTTTATTTTTGAAATAGGGTCTTGCTAAATTGCTGAGGGCCTCACTAAGTTGCTGAGACTGGCCTCAAACCTTCAATCCTCTGCCTCAGGCTCCAAAGTACTAGGATTATAGGCATGTGCCACTACATCTGACTTCTTTCTGCCTCCTTTCTGAAACCTGCCTTCCCACATCTCTTGTTCCTCTTCTTCCTCACTGCCTCTTTCCTCTCGATTTATTGTGGCGCCTCTTCTTCCAAATCTATGAATGTTGTACCAATTAATGCTCGCACTTGGTCCACCTCCAACTGCACAAACTTCCTTGGTGGTCATGTGCAGCTGTATGGCTTCCAATGCCATCCATATCCATATAACCCCCATAGTAACGTCTGTAGCCTGGCCCTGTTCCCAGGAGTACTGACTCTTTGGTACAACTGCAGACTCAGCAGCCCCACTCAGATATTTAATAGGCATCAAAACCTTAATATATATTAAGAAGAATTCTCAATTTTCTCCTGCAAATC
This sequence comes from Glis glis, assembly GCA_004027185.1. Lineage (NCBI taxonomy): Eukaryota > Metazoa > Chordata > Mammalia > Rodentia > Gliridae > Glis > Glis glis. The sequence continues at coordinate 20,584 of PVJS01003871.1, read as the reverse complement.
CTCTCTTCTGGTATTTCCCATCTGGCAAATGGCTCCTCCACCTTCCCAATTGCTCTGGCCCAACACCATGAACTACCCTTTGTATTATTTGTGCCTCTTTTTCTCACCTTTCCAATCCATCAGTAAACACTCTTGGCCCTACCATGAAAATACATCCCAAACCTGCCCTCATCACTGCTCCCCCGAGTGAAAGCTGCCATCACCGCCCACCTGGACGTGGGCGCCTCCAACTGAGCTCTCTGCTTCCACTCTTGCCAGCCTCCCTTCCCTCCAGGCAGCAGCCAGAGCAATCATTTTATTTTATTATATTTTTTTGTGGTATTGGGGGATTGAACCCAGGGGCATTCTGCCTCCAAGCTATACCCCCAGCCCTATTTTATTCTTTATTTTGAAACATGGTCTCACTAAGTTGCACTAAGTTGTAGCTGAGACTGGTCGCGAACCTGTGATCCTCCTATCTCAGCTTCCCAAGTACTGGGATTAGAAGTGTGCGCCACCACGCCCAGCTCAGAGTGATCATTTTAACACATCAAGCAGTTCATTCCACAGACCCTACGTGAAACATCCAGTGGATCCCCACCCACATTAGAATAAAATCCAGCCGGGCGTGGTGGTACACCCTTGTAATCCCAGTACTTGGAAGACTGAGACAGGAGGATAGCAGGTTCACGACCAGCCTCGGCTACTTAGTGAGGCCCTCTGCAACTTAGTGAGACCCTGTTTCAAAATAAAAAATAAAAAATCGGGCCGGGGGTGTAGCTTGGAGGTAGAATGTCCCTGGGTTCAATCCCCAGTACCACAAAAAAAGAATAAAATCCAAAGTCCTTCCCATGGCCTGCCAAGTACTGCATGATCTGTCCCCTAGGTATCTCCAAACTCAAATTTTTGCCATCTGCCCACTCTCTCAGGGTTCAGCTCCATTGGCCTCAAACAAACCATACATGTTCCTGCCTCAGGGGTTATAATGCTGGTTCTCCAGAAGGTTCATTCTTTTATCTTTGTTGTTGTTGTTAATTCAGATCAGACATCACACCCTCCCTGGTGCATTCTGGAGAAATCATTCTCCCCTCACATCTTTTCCCCAAGAGAAACCTACAGCCCAAATTCTTGGTGCAAACTTAAAATGATACTTGGTGGAACAGGAAGTTGTCCTTAGAGATTCAGGGAGTGATGAAAAACTGCTCAGATGTGCACAGAGGAGCACAGAGCCTTGGGGTTTGTGATCTTCATTGCATCAGGGAGCCCAGTCACTTTCCTCAAGTTTTCAAGAAAGGCAAGTCACGCCCGTGTGTGACTTGTCGCGAACTAGAAAGCTAGAAAGGAGAATGTGATCAGCTATTCAGATATCCTTCCCCACACTCTGCGCTCTTGTCAGAAGACAGTTTGACTTGTCACAACTTAGGAGTCAGTGCTACCAACATCTAGTAAGTGAAGTTCAAGGATGCTGTTAAACATCCTACAGTGCACAGTACAACAGAAAACAAGGGTGCCAAGGCTGGGGAATCTTTTGAGAACCATAAGGACTTTAGCCCCTGCAGGTCCTGGTCCTTTACTAGGGAAGCAGAGGCTTTAAAAGATTCAGGAAGTATCAGGGATGGGAAACATGACTGCTGCAAAGAGAATCTTCTAAAATTTATCTGACACACACCACCCAGCTGGCAGCTTGCAGGAAATGCATAGATGAGTATAATCACCAGCATCGTGCCCTGGAGCATCCAGGCACAGCTGCAGTTCTAACATCCCTCTAGCCTCTGGCTGCCATGAGTTGAGCAGCTCTCCTCTGCCACATCCTTCTGCCATGATGCTCTGCCTCACCTCAGGCCCAGAGCAATGGAGCTGGCCAGCCACGGACTAAAACCACTGAAACCATGAGCCAGAGTAAATCTTTCCTCCTCTAGGCTATTCTTGTCAGGTATTTTGGCCACAGTAATGGAAACCTGACTAACACTGGGTCCAAGTGGTACATGATATTTCATATATTTTCAGAGAGTGCGTATGGCTATACTCCACTGGGATAAAACCAGATGATAATTTTAATTTAATTCAATTCAACAAATCTTGATTGAGACTTACTTATCTATGCCTTACTGTGATACATCAATGCTATTTGTAAATAGAGCAGAGGTTTGAAGCTCTGAAACAATAGGAAAGTGCAGACTAGCCACTGTAGGCTCAGTCCAAATGTTTACCCTTCCATCTGAGTGATTAGCCCTAAGGTTCTGAGCCAGGTGTAAGAGACTAGGCATGCCAGTCTGCGGATAGTATTTATTAAGCTATGTGGATACTCGAAGTGGAATAGGGAAAAGGTTGAGACCACCTTCCATCGCTCGAGAGGGTTCCCAAGGGGTAACATTAAATCCTTAGGTCGACTGACCTCCACTAGTTTCTATACAGAGTCATTTGGCATCTTAGCAATTGCCCTGTACACTAGGTACCATTGCAATCCCCATTTTGCATGAGTAAACTGAGACCCGTGAATGTTAAATAGTTTACCAAAGCTACACAGGTCAGAAGATTCAAACCAAGACAGCCTGACATCAGACCTTGCAATGTTATCCTCCATACCACACTGCCTTCTTGAATTATTGGCAAACAACCCAAAGAGTAGTTGAGACAGGAATAGCAATGCACTTGTGGTGGGTCAAGTCTTTGTTGGGCCTTTAAACCACTTAGGAAGATGGCTGGAAATCTATGAAACTCCATTACCTTTTGAACTCCCACTAAAATGTACAAACCCCAAATGGAACTATGATAAATCCTGGCCAATAGCACTGGTTCCTTTCAGATTTCCTGCCATAATCACATCTTTATAAAAGTTCAAAGTGACTGTAGTTGTTTTCTTCAGAGGCAAATCAAGTACATCTCCCAGGCATCTGGTGAGATGTTAATGCAGATACTTGAAGAGTGGCATCTGCCTTTCCCAAAGTTATCCAACGTCCCAGAGTTAACTAGATGCATGTGGATAGAGCATGCTTGACGCAGGCCTGCCCCCATTACCTACGAGCAGATGGATAAAGATAAAAGACACTTGGGTTCCCCTCAGAGGGGGAAGGGCCAAACCAAATGTAAAAGATTCATAAAATGAGATGCTATGCAGATCATGAGAGGGTGATGAAAGCCCGCGTTTGCAGATGTATGCGGGTGTCTGTGCCATGCTGTGATGAGAACATGGGGCGGTGCCATCCACAGAAGTGTGCTGAGCTCTCTCGCAGCTGGTACTCAGAGTCACAGATGTCGCCTCTCGTGATAGAGCCAACTTATTTTTATTTGATATTTTATATATTGCTTATATTTTCCTTTATATTAAAAATACTCAATTCTATTCTTTTTCTTTGGTAGGAGAGAAGGGGTTGATGATGCCATTAACAAAAACTTGTAACATACTAAAACCAGAAATATGAAAATAACTGATGTCTTTCAAGGCATGTTTCCACAGACCACATGGTCAGTGGATTAGATTGAGAAATCTGTGAACTGTCTCTGCTCTTCCTCTGAAGGGGAATAGACTGTGCCGGCTCACCAGCTAGACCTGCACTTGACTGATTCTCAATAGAAAGGATATTTTTTCCAAGCCGGGCACAGTGACGCATGCCTGTAATCCCAGTACTTGGGAGACTGCTACAGGAGGATCACAGGTTGGAGGCCAGCGTGCAGTAACTTAGTGAGACCTTGTTTCAAAATAAAAAATAAAAAGGGCTGAAGGTGTAGCTCAGTGGTAGAGTGTTCCTGGGTTCAAGCCCCAGTACCACTGGGGGGGGGGATGATTTTTTTCTATTAAATGTGCATTTTTGATATTTTGCTATATTGCTCATATTTCTGTGGTGCCTTAGGTGCAAATAGGTTTCCATGGAAACATATCTCTGATTGGTAAATAAATGGAAAAATATGGTTTTCAAAAGTCAGGAAAAAGCCAGGTGTGGTGGTACACGCTTGTAATCCCAGTACTTGGGAGACTGAGACAGGAGGATCTGGGTTCACAGCCAGCCTCAGCTACTTAGTGAGGCCCTCCGCAACTTAGTGAGACCCTGTTTCAAAATAAAGAATAAAAAATAGGGCTGGGGGTGTAGCTCAGAGGTAGAATGCCCCTGGGTTCAATCCCCAGTACTGCAAAAAAATAAAATAAAAAATAAAAGTCAGGAATATGTCTTATGGTGAGGGCATGTAAGAATGTTCTGGGGCATTTCACATTACACCCCAGACAGAACCAGAGGGAGGCCCCACCCCGATGCCGGGCGGCTCCGTTCCTGTCCCCTCAGGATGCCATGTCCGTCAGGCGGCTGGAATGGGGAAGATGTTGAGACCCACCTTCCAGTGCTTGAGAGGCCCTGGGGGTGACATGCCTTGTCTCCTCTCACCCACGGCCACCTGGCTGCCACATGCATCTGCAGCTGCTAATGTCCCTGGGGACTGAGGCTCCTCGTGAAAGGAACAGGACTGGGGCCCATCATTGGGCTTGTCTGATGGACAGACTTGTGGTGGCAAGTCAACAGAAAGCACTTTATGAGGAGGGGATTTAGGGGCCCTTTAGATACACTCCAGCCCAAGAGACGCAGGAGCATGGCACTGCAGGCTGGAGTGGCCAACAAAGCCGGGGGGCAGATGTGAATGAGTAGCGACAGCTGTCCTTAAACCCACCACAACCTTGCCACCCTAGGGACTGACGGACAGTGAGCCAACTCCAAAAGCAGACCCAGTAAACTCACAGAGGGGCAGAGTGAAAATGAGCACAGGCCAGTCAGCCTGCGGAGGGTGGGCACCAGATCATGGACCACGCAGGAGACATGCTGGGGTGCAGAGGCTCAGGCAGTAGGAGCTGCGTTCAAGCACAGCTTCAAGAATAGCCACTCAGACCTGGGCATGGTGCACACACCTGTAATACCAGTAGTTGGGAGGCTGAGACAGGAGGATCGCAGATTCAAGGACAGCCTAGGCAACTTAGCGAGACCCTGTTTCAAAATGTTAAAAATTTTTAAAAAGGGATGAGGGTGTAGCTCAGAGGTAGAATGCCCCGGGTTCAATCCCCAGTACCAAAAAAAAAAAAGTGACCACTCAGAAAAAGGGAAAGGGGAGCAGCACCTCGCTCCAACAGCAGAGCTGGCCTATGATGTCAGATTCCTTCTGAGACCTGCAAATTCACACACTCTGGAACTGGAGGCCTGATACTGGATATTAGAGTAACATATACACTCCCAGGGGAGAGGAGCAGAGGGCCTCTATTACTTCTTTATTTTATTTAGTCCTCAGAACTCTTTTTCATGCCAACTAACATACATCAAAATAAATGCACTTTTTTTGTCTTAAATTATGTGGATCATTTCTTCAGCTCTCTTCTTACCATGTATTTTATATCCAGAAACTAAATAAAAGCATTTTCTTTGTCTCATACTTCCTACACATTTGTAACCTATGTTAACAACAAATATAATCAATTTCCTGACAAGCAGTTGTTCTAGCTAGATGAGATAAATAAAGGAGATAAATACAAAAGGCACACAATTTCTGGAAGGTTCCTCATTCTTGGAAGTACACCACAGCAACTGGTAAAGTCTTTCCATTCCTAATCCCTGCTTTTTAAGATATTGTTTTGGATTTGAATTGTACAGTTGCTGCATTGTGCTTCATACAAACACATCCCGTTCATAGTTCATCACTCTGGAACATGTGTTACTGCATATACTGGTCTGGCTAAGAGCCATCCTGTCTGTGTTTATATGAGGCCAGACCACATTATTATAACTTGCTTGCAGTTATAAAAAAAAAAAAAACTAGAGCCTGCTCATTGCCCACATCAGCCTGTGAACCCTGCCTTTAGCCTATGAATTTTGTCTTTAGGAATTCTCTCTATGGTCTACCTCATTCAGAGCAAATAAACAATTCTCTACTGGTGGTCTACACGGCAGTGCCCTACACCAGGAAAGACCCGCACCTCCTGCACTCCACTTGCTCCCTCGCCCTGGGTGCGAGGAAGCAGCAGTGACCCTAGATGAGGAGTTCTGAGCAAGACAGCAGACTCTGAGATTTCCACCCAGTCACTGACCACTGACCCAGGGTGGGGGATCCAATCCGAGTCAGAACTATAAGTGACCTGTGCTGGGAATTTGGACCTAGGTCAGGGAGAGTCAAGCGGGTCTCTCTGGGTGCTTGAAACCAGAATGTAAATCATGGGAGGCATCAGCAGTGAGGGAGAAGAAAGGAGCAGAGGGGAGCCAAAGCGAAATGTGGATGAGGGAGGGTGAAGTCCCTCACGTTCCTGAGGCCCAAAGGCCTTCCTGACCCTGGATTCCTTGGGACTGCCATGGCCTTGTTATGAAGTCCCCCTTTGGCTTAAGCAACTTGAGGTTACTTAAACCAAATTAATTCTAATTGACACAGGAGGTATTTGTAGCCACCATAAAATAAAATAGCAGTAACAGGCAATGTTTAAAGAGTGAAGTTTTTCAGAAGAGGAAACCGAGATCAAGGAGATAAAGCCCTTGTACCAGGCAGCCTGCCCAAGAGACCAGAGTACTAACCTCTCCACTGTTTTCTTCTCATGATGGACACAAATGAAGGCCTCGTCTGGTGACAGGCGGATGTGGGTCAGTTTCCTTCCTATGCCACTAGCCAGGGGCTAATTATTGAATCTTGGTTTCTTAATCTGTGAAATGAAGATGGTCACAACCATGAAACAGTTGTTGCACGTGTCAATGAGATATCAATACCATGCCTTGGTCCAATAGGTACTCAGTAAAAGTTATTTCTAATCTGTTTGAAATTTTTCATTTATAATCAATACTTGTGACTAGAACTGATAGAATATTGTGAAGTGTGGTGATAACCAGCATCCTTCTATTTTTTTTACTGTTAAATACAGTCGTACCTTGGTACATACAGGGGATTGGTTCCAGGACCTCCCCATGGATACTAAAATCACAGATGCCCAAGTCCCTTACATAAAAAGGCATAGTATTTACATATAACCTACACACATCCTCCCATCTATTTTAAATAATCCCTAGATTATTTATAATACTTAATACAATATAAAAAGTTGTATGCTATGTAAAAAGTTGTCATGCTGTATTTTTAGGGAATAATGGCAAGAAAAAATATGTACATGTTTCAATACAGATGAAGTTTTTCCTTTTCTGAATATTTTTGGTGGTTGAATCCATGGATGAAGAAGACATGGAGGCCCAACAGTATATTGCTGAGATCAATGTTATTTATTATGTTAAGGCAAAATTCTCTTCTATTCTGGGTTATTACAAAGATTTTTTTCTCCAGAAATTGGTGGTGGATATGTTCAAATAACTTTTCACCTTCTAACAATAGCAAAAAAGTAATAATAATAATCAGTAAGGGCCCTTACATCTGAAGGTGGCCAGGTCTACATGACCAGTTCTTCCCAGCAGAGACCTTGCTCTTTGTATGTGGCTGGCAGTACCAATTAGTGATGCTTGCTTAACTTATCTCTTAGCACATTGTGGTCGCATGTAACTCTTCCCCACTATCTGTGAGCGCAGCTATAGAATGCTCGCATAGATAAGGACGCACTGTCCAGAAAGCCTTCGGTGTCCTTGGCTTCTAGTTCTCCTTGAGTCCAGTGTGTGCCATTTCCCTCAGATCCCTGCCCTCCCCTTCCCCAGTGCTCCTCTCTTCCTGTGTCCTCATACTCCAACTCTGAGAAGAGATTCCAGAAAAAATTAATCTGGTAAGGAGGGGAGATGAGGTTTTCTTGAGTACATATCAAGCATACAAGCACTGTTTATGGTAAAGAATAAGAAGGAAGCTGGGGATAGTGGTGCACACCTGTAATCCCAGAACTTGGGAGGCTGAGACAGGAGAACCACAGGTTCAAAGCCAGCCTCAGCAACTTAGTGAGGCTGTCGACAACTTAGCAGGATCCTGTTTCCTAATAAAAAGTAAAATAGGGCTGGGGCTGTAGCTCAGAGGTAGAATGCCCCTGGGTTCAATTCCCAGCACCAAAAAAAAAAGAAGGAGGAGGAGAAAGAGGAGAGGCATAGTGGTGCATGCCTGTAATCCCAGTACTTGGGAAGCTGAGACAAGATCACAGATTCAAGGCTAGTCTCAGCCACTTAGCAAGACCCTCAGCAACTTAGTGAGACCCTGTTACAAAATAAAAAATAAAACAGGGCTGGGGGTATATCTCAGAGGTAGAATCACCCTGGGTTCAATCCCTAGTACCAAAAAAAAAAAAAGAAAGAAAGAAAAAAGAAGGAGACTGGGTGCCTCAATGGGCAAATTTCTTAAGCAGCTTAATTTCAATACTTTACAGAAACATAAAAATACAAATTGAAATATTTACCCATGTAAGTCCCCACTCACCTTAAACGTCTCTGCTTTTCTGTGTTCCAGGTTCAGGTTTAGCGGCCGCATCCTAGGCCTGGCTCTCATCCATCAGTACCTTCTCGATGCTTTCTTCACAAGGCCCTTCTATAAAGCACTCCTGCGGCTGTAAGTGCATTGCAGACCACGGTCCCACACAGTCCTGAATGCAGGGCAGTACCAGCAGCCTTCTGACCCTGTCTTGCCCCAGCCATTTCTGTTAGGTTTCTGGCAGTTTCCTGGTTCTGGGTATAATAAAAAGGCATTTGGAAGCTGGGTATGGTGGCACATGCCTATAATCCCAGTACTTGGGAAGCTTAGGACGATCACAGGTTCGAGACCAATCTCAGCAACTTAGTGAGACCCTCAGCAACTCAGCAAGACCCTGTTTCAAAATTAAAAAAAAAAGTGGGGGGGGTGTCGATCAAAGATAGAATGCCCCTGGTAGCAATCCCTAGTACCAAAAAAAAAAAAAAGCATTTGGAGATAGATTTTGTGTAGGCAATGTGGAAAGACTCTATTTAAACAAATCATTATATAACAGATATGAATCAGTTTATATAAAAATTATGATAGTAATACAAACATTGCATTAAACTATTAAGTAGAATTTATTTATAATGCACTTGTTTTAAAATGAGAGTCTAAGAGTCAATCATTATTTCATGTTTATTATTTTAAATATTTTAACAGTCCCTTTTCAAAGAAAAAGTATTGAATGAATCAAAAGTATTGAGTATACCGACTCAAAAGTATCCAACTGCTAGAAGTTGGTGTTGCAGCCAGGAGTGGATGAGGTCTGGCAGCTCCTTGTTCAGTAATTCTGTTGGCCTTGGTCCCTTTGAATTCACCCAGGCCCTGCGATCTGAGCGACCTGGAATATCTGGACGAAGAATTCCACCAGAGCTTGCAATGGATGAAGGACAACAACATCACAGATATCCTCGATCTCACTTTCACTGTGAACGAAGAGGTTTTTGGACAGGTTTGTGTGATGTGGGTAGGCTTAGAGAAGGGATTTTGGGTTTCATTGTGGAAAATGCACATAACATAAAACTTAGAATTACATCATTTGCAGGGAAATGGATGGAATTAGAGAACATTATGCTGAGTGAGATTAGTCAGTCACAAAAAGTGAAAAGTCAGATGCTCTCCCTAATATGCAGAAGCTAGGGAGAATAGGGCATAGGAGGGACTCCAGGCAAAGATGGATTCGAAAACCTTAGATGAGTAAAGAAGGCGACCTAACTGAGGGAGATAGGAGGGGGGAAGAGGGAAACACCCTAATTCACAGGATGTACATACACAAGCTTATCAAAGTCAACTACTATGCTGAGCACGAGAAGGAGGGAAGGGCAAGGGAATGGGGGTGGGAATCGTGGGAGGGCTAATTGACCGATGTGCGCATGTATACTTCTACCACCCTGAAACCCATCAAGATGTATGATTACAATGCACCAATAAATAAATAAAAGTAATAATAATTTTAAAAAACCATAAAACTTACCACATTAACCACTTCTAAAGTGCACACCTGAATAATATTAAGTACTTCCCATTGCTACACATCCAATATCCAGCACTTTTTCATCTTGCAGAGCCGGAACTGCACCCCTTAAACAGCAACTCTCCATTTCTTCTGCCCTGCCAGCTACTGGCAAGTGCCACCCAACTTCTGTTCCTATGAATTTGACTATTCTAGATACTTCATATAACTGGAAACATACAACATTGGTCTTTTTGTGACCAACTTACCTCACTTAGCGTAAGGTCCTCATGGTTCATCTATGTGGCAGCATACATCAGGATTTTCTTCCTTTTCTAGCCTGAATGAATTCCATTATATGTATTTGCCAGTTTTGTTTATACATTTATCCATTCATCTGCTGAGAAACACCTGGGTTTCTTCCTCCTTCTAGCTATTGTGAATAGTGTTGCTATGAATGGATGGACAAATGTCTGTTCGAGTCCCTGATTTCAGTTCTTTTGGATACATATATACACCCAGAAATAGGATTGCTGGATCACATGATAATAAGGTTTTGTTTTTAAACTACAGAACAAGGAATTTCATTCACTCAAAATATAATTCTTTGGGGACTAACACCTTTAATAAATCTGCCTATGTCCTCTTCCTTCTTTTTTTGTGTGTGTTTGTATCTGGGGCATTCCACCTCTCAGCTACACTCCCAGCTGATTTTTTTTATTTATTTGTTTGTTCGTTTGTTTGTTTGTTTGTTTTTGCGGTACCAGGGATTGAACACAGGGGCGTTCTACCTCTGCGCTACACCCCCAGACCTATTTTTTATACTTTATTTTGAAACCGGGTCTCACGAGGTTGCGGAGGGCCTCACTAAGAAGAGAGAGAGACAGACAGACAGACAGGAAGAAAGAGAGCGAGAGAGCTGAGGCTGGCCACGAACCCAGATCCTCCGGTCTCCACCTCCCAAAGTACTGGGATTACAAGCGTGCACCACCACGCCCGGCCTTCGTTTGTTTTTGAAGCAGGGTCTCACTAAGTTTCTGAGGCTGGTCTTGAACCTGCAATCCTGCTGTCTCACCCTCCCAATTGGATTACAGGCATGCACCACCATGCCTGGATTCCTTCACAATTTTTAATGTAAATTAAAGTTATAGTTAGATACCTGCCTCCTTATTACAATGTCAAGAATTAGAAAGTTTAGTATTTCCATCTGTTTTGAAGATGGCTCACCTGCACACTGTAGGTAGAAGGTTGGTTCACTCTCTGTGAAAGGATCTTGGTGATATCTATCCATGTTTTAAATCGCCTGCCTTTGACTCAGCATCCACATCTAGGAATTTGTCCTACAGATATAGTCATACCCAACTGAAGTGACTAGTATATTAGAATCTTCATTGCAGCATTATTGATCATGCAAAAGGTCTAAAGCAGTCTTTAAGTGTCCAGCAATAGAGAATTGGTTAAATAAATGATCCATTTACACAATGGAATAGTGGAATTGTGTGTGGCTATTTAAAAAAAAAGTATGAGACAAAGCCGGGCATGGTGGCACATGCTCGTAATCCCAGTACTTGGGAGGCTGAGACCAGAGGATCCAGGTTCGTGTCCAGCCTCAGCTATTTAATGAGGCACTCCGCAACTTAGTGAGACCCTGTTTCAAAATAAAGAATAAAAAATAGGACTGGGGGGTGTAGCTCGGAGGTAGAATGCCCCAGGGTTCAATCCCCAGTACCACCATAAAAAAAAGTATGAGACACACCAGTCCATCAATTTACAAATTAAGTCATACACAACAAAGAGAGTATACTAATAACAAAAAAAGAATAAGACAGGTCTAAATTGGTATAAAATAATTGTCAAAATATATATTTTAGAGCCAGGTGTGGTGGCGCACTCTTGTAATCCCAGTACTTGGGAGGCTAAAACAGGAGGATTGCAGGTTCTCAGCCAGCCTCCATAACTTGGTGAGGCCCTGTTTCAAAATAAAAGAATAAAATATGGCTGGAGGTATAGCTCAAAGATAGAATGACCCTAGGTTCCATTCCCAGTACCACAAATATATATATATTTTTTTTAAAGAAAAAGGAATGGTGAAGAACAATGAATATGCTACGGTGTGGGGGGGAAAGATGATAAATTCGTAGTCCCTTGCACATGCAAGAATCTCCTTGGAAGGAAATTAGGGGTAATTTCCCCAGATCAGAAGATCGTATGGCTGGGAGATAAGGTGGGAGAGAAAGTTACATTTAATTTTATGGACTTTTATGCCACTTGAATTTTATACTATAGACACATATTCTCTACTCAAGAAAATTAACTACAAATAACTGAATATATAAAGCTAGAGGGAAAATTAATATTATCATATTAATAATATTAATATTAATATAAAATTGACCAGAGCAATCCTTTGTGCATGTAACATGTAGGAACCAAAAAAATGTAGACAAAAGTTTAAATGTTCCCAGTGATAAAAAAGGATGTGCAGTAGATCTAGAATGATGGTGATCTATTTAAAGTTCATCCTCTTTCTCTTAAAAGGAGGTCACCAAGGACAAGGAGTTTGGTTTTATGACTGAATTGCAGCCCTTCTTTTGGCAAGTTATTAGTGGGGAGCAGATAGATAGATGTTAGTTAGGACTGGGCTCCACTACTGGTGAAGGAGCCCGGGATGACCCTGCGGAAATGACCAACAGCTTCTCTTACCCTCACACAGAAGCACGGGCAGGCAAGGCAAGCCAGGGCTGGTTTGGAAGCTCCGCGTGATGAGTCCTCAGGGGCCGGGCTCCTTGGGGGTCTCACTACTGCCACCCCTGACATGGCCTCTACACTCATGGCCCAGATGAGAAGGGGACCAACCATCATGTCCCTGTCCAAACAGCAGCAGCACAAAGGAGCACGCAGCCCCTCCCTGTAAGGAGGCCCTGCTTACATATTTAAACTAGCAGCTGAGTACAGTGGCACCATATTGTTCTGTAGCATGGAGCAGTGAGGTGAATGCTTAAGTAAACTTGAGATGACTAGAATCCCAGTACTTTGGAGGGTGAGACAGGAGGATCACATGTTCAAGGCCAACCTCAGCAACTTAGCAAGGCTCTCAGCAACTTAGAGAGACCCTGTTTCCAAATTAACTAATTAATTGAGATGACTAAAGATTACCCCCTTCAAATATCAACACATTTTTATCAAAATCTAACATGTTGTCTACCTTTTCTGTGTGTGTGTGTGTGTGTGTGTGTGTGTGTGTGTGTGTGTGTTGTGACTGTGTGTGTTTTTTAACTGGGGGATTGAACCCAGGTGTGTTCTACCACTGAGCTACACCCCCAGTCCTTTTTATTGATTATTTTGAAACAGGGCCTCACTAAGTTACCGCACATTGGCCCCAAACCCGTGATCTACCTGTCCCAGCCTCCCAAGTGCTGGGATTGCAGGCGTGCGCCACTGCGCCGGCTCATGTTGCTGCCTTCTTGCTTGTAAAGACAGCACACAGATCCTAATTTTCCTCTGTGACTTGGACTTGTCTTCACAAGCATGCACCACCATTCTAAGTAGCAATGCCATTCTCTCCGTGCTTCTGTGTTGCTGCTTCCCTTCTCATGGCCAGGCTGTCATTCCTCAGCCACCATATACCTATATACCTGGCTATAAAAACCATCTTCCAGGCCAGGCGTGTTGGCACACACCTGGAATCCCAGCAACTCAGGAAGCTGAGGCAGAAGGATCACAAGCTCAAGACCAGCCTGGGTAACTTAGCGAGACCCTGTTTCAAAATAAAAAATAAAAGGGGCTGGAGGTGTAGCTTAGGGTAGCGCGCCCCTGGTTCAATACCCAGTACCACAAAACAAAAAAATTTTAAGCCATCTTCCCACTCTGCTATTTTGCTTCCTTTGTTCAGCTGTGAAAGGGAAAGCTGGCTGCTGCTAATTTGTTTTCATTGAGATTTGGAGGCACTAAGTATCTAACTGTAGTGTTGGGACATTCAGCTCCACCATGAGGGACAGCCTGGGGCATTTCCCTTTTATTTCCACAGTGCCCCAAGAGTTAAGAGTTAAAGAAGCATGTTCCCATTCTTTCTTTTTTTTTTTTTTTTGGTACTGGGATTGAACCCAGTGGCATTCTACCTCCAGCTACATCCCTGCCCATTTGTTTGTTTGTTTGTTTGTTTGTTCGTTTTGAAACAAGGTCTCACTAGGTTGCTGAGAGGCTTGCTAAGTTGCTGAGTCTAGTCTTGAACCTGCCTCAGCCTCCCAAGTACTGGGATTACAGGCATGTGCCACCGCACCCAGCTACATGTTCTCTTATTATTAAACAAAAAATATAGCTCTTCGGAGGTGCTTAAGAATGTGTTTCAAACAACCAAAGCCTTCCAAGTGACTTCCAGGAAAGGAGAAAGAGCTAAAGAGGTTTAATAAGCCAGGCATGGTGGCGCACACTTGTAATCCCAGTACTTGGGAGGCTGAGACAGGAGGATCCAGGTTCACGGCCGGCCTCAGCTACTTAGTGAAGCCCTCCACAACTTAGTGAGACCCTGTTTCAAAATAAAGAATAAAAACTAGGGCTGGGGGTGTAGCTTGGAGGTAGAATGCTCCTGGGTTCAATCCCCAGTACTGCAAAAAAAAATGGAAGGAAGGAAGGAAGGAAGGAAGGAAGGAAGAAAGAAAGAAAGAAAGAAAGAAAGAAAGAAAGAAAGAAAGAAAGAAAGGAAGGGCTGGAGGTGTAGCTTGGAGATAGAAGCCCCTGGGTTCAATCCCCAGTACCGCAAAAAATAAATAAATAAAATAAAATAAAGAGGCTTAATGCTGAACCTGTGTAAAGAGGAGCTCATGCATAGTCATCCTCCTAAAATCGTAAGTCTCCCTGAGAGATAAGCTGAATTAATTAACAAGCATCGTGAACTTCCTGTTTCCTACCAGGTAACGGAAAGGGAATTGAAGTCTGGAGGAGCCAACACCCAGGTGACAGAGAAGAACAAGAAGGAGTACATCGAGCGGATGGTGAAGTGGCGGGTGGAGCGCGGCGTGGTGCAGCAGACTGAGGCGCTGGTGCGGGGCTTCTATGAGGTGAGGACTGCAGGCTGCAGCCCTGAGAGCTCCGTCGCGGGGCATCTGCTTCTCGAGGCTCCTTGGGGGACCAGCAACCCGGTCAGGGAGGACAGTGGAGAGGAAGAAGCACGGCAGGCAAAGGGCTCTGCTCTGCTCTCCTCTCCAGAGTTCTCTGGGAAAAACAGCTCCTGTCAGAGGTGAAAAGTGCTCTTTAAAACCTGGCCTTGAGCCGGGCGTGGTGGCGCACACCTGTGAGCCCAGTACTTGGGAGGCTGAGACCGGAGGATCACAGGTTCACGGCCAGCCTCAGCAATTTAACAAGGCCCTCTGCAACTTAGACCCTATTTCAAAATAAAAAATAAAATAGGCCTGAGGGTGTAGCTCAGAGATAGAATGCCTCTGTGTTCAATCCCCAATACCACACACACACAAATTTTTAAAAAACTGGCGTTGGTGTGGTCCTGGTGTGCCAGATGTGGAAGCCATCCTCTCTTGTCAAGATGTTTCCTTTGGCTCAGTGAAACAAAGGGGAAAGTGAATGAAGGCACTGGGGGTATTGCCCGCTCTGGCTAGGTTTTAGTCTTGGTATAGCGTCACTTTGTGCCACACAATCCACACCAATCTGTAAAGCAAGAAGACAGTGACACCTGTTAGACTTCCTGTGCACAAGTAGGACGTCATACTTTTCCAGTGTAGAAATAAGAGGCTGGGAAGGTTTCTCAGCTCTTGGGTCTTGGAAGCTTCTCTTTCCCTGCCAGAGTGGAGAAGAGCATTGGCCCCTGTCCCACCCATCACTAGTCTGATTAAAGGAGGCACCGTCACAGACGTTCAGTTGAGCCTGGCACATTTGGCATAAGATGAAAAGCGAGAGCTTTCCAAACAGCTCTAACAAACAGGTCCTTCCAGATCTTTCCATGAGGAAGGAAGGAAGTGAGGACTGTATCAAAACAGAGTCATTTTAATATATAATACCTGATCCTAGGAAATGAGTCCTAATTTTATGTGAAAGAGTAAGTACATTTTAAGCGAAATGGTAATAGCTATTAAGTCACTTCAAAATGGTTTGGACCTTTTGCCTTTAAAATGCAATGCTACTTGGAAACGTGAATGTGATTTCAGAAAGTCGAGGCAGGTTTGTTTGCGACGTCACTCTCAGAGGGAGCATCTGAAGTGGTGGAAAAAATTGAATCTTTTTTTCTGTTCCAGTCCATGAGGGTTAAGTTCTAAATGTTTAACTCAATGACTTATCTTATTCCATCCAGGCTACTATAACAAAATACCATTACTGGGTACCTTATAAGCAACAGAAATCCATATCTGTCCGTTTCAAGGTTGCGAAGTCCAGGATCAAGGCAATAGCAGATTTGATGTCTAACAGAGGCCCACTTTCTGATTCATAGACGGCAGCTTCTCGCATGTCCTCTCCCAGTGGAAGGGACGAGGGGTCACTCTTGGGCCTCACCCCGTGACCTGATCACCTTCCAAAGGCCCCTTTTTTAAATACCATCACCTTGGAAGTGAAGACTTCAACACATGAGTGAGGAGGTGGGGCATGAACATTGGAACCATAGCAATGACTTTGAACTTAAGAATGATTGCATGTTGAAAAAAATAAATAGTAAATCATGGTCATTTTCCAAGTTTAATCTAGAGCAATAACAATCATGGCCATGACCTTTCTAGGTGTTTGGCTTGTGTGCTGAAGCTAATCTGTATTTCAGGTTGTAGACTCGAGGCTTGTCTCAGTGTTTGATGCCAGAGAGCTGGAGCTTGTGATAGCTGGTACTGCAGAAATCGACCTGAACGACTGGCGTAATAACACCGAGTACCGCGGAGGTGAGCTGGCAGCAGACGTGATAACACAACTGTCACAGATAGAATTCATCACTATGGGGAAGGGTACTGGGGATTGAACCCAGAGGCATTCTACCTCCAAGCTGCACCCCCCCCCAGCCCTTTTTATTTTTTGTTTTGAAACAGGGTCTTACTAGGTTACTGAGAGTATCGCTAAATTGCTGAGGCTGGTCTCAAACCTGTCTCAGCCTCCCAGGTACTGGGATTACAGGCGTGTGCCACCACGCCCAGCTCAGCATACTGTTTGTAGATTCATCCATGTCATAGAGTGTTTCAGCACTCCATTCCTTTTTATGACTGAACAATAGCCCATTGTATATGTGTGTAATTGATCGCTTTTGTTGTGGTGGTGGTGCTGGGAATGGAACCCAGGACCTTGTACAAGCTGGGCAAGCCATCTACCACTGAGCTACACCCCCAGCCCAATTCATCTCTTTCTGAAGACTACAAAAAACTTGGCCTTACTTCAATACAAAGCCAGGACTTGTACAGCTTCGAACCTGAACCTTCCTTTGGGCGACCTTGTGTAAGGCCTCACCTTGTGTAAGGGCTTATAGAGAACACTCCACTCAACGGCCAGCTCCGGGGTGGCCTGCATGCTGTCAGGGCAGCGGCTCTCGCTTCCTGTAAAATCGTTGGCCTCGTAGCCTCAGCCCTGGTTTGCTACGGCATGGTTCTAACTGTAGTCTCTCGGTATCTCATTTCTAACCCCTCCTAACCACGCCCCTTGCACGCTGCCCGGCCAGCCCTCTTGAAACATCATTTCCATCAGACCACTTCCCTGCCCAAAACAAGCCTCTTATTTCTTAGGGAAGAAGTTTTACAAAGATTTTTTTTTAACCTCAAAACCCTTCCCTCATATAATATATTACAGAGAAAACCCAATCAGTATAACAGAGAGAAAGCTGGGGGCACCACCTCAGCCTGCCTGGTCCCCCCAGTACACTGGACCACAAGAACCCTCTGGCACCTCTAGGCTGGCCTGGCACAAAAACATCGGCCTGAGGTGTCGAGTCAGAGCGCCTCTGCCCGGCTGTCAAGACCTCTGCTGCCCCAGCCACTTTCCACCCTCGTCAGACCCCCGTGATGCCACGTGGCTTACTGTTCCCTGCACGTTTTCCTCGGACTCGTTATTCTTTATTTCCCTGCCAGAAATGACCTCCCCCTTTCCTCCCCTGAGACAAACCCTTCCGTGTGCTTAACTCACACTTCACTTCCTTGATGAAGCTTTCTGTTTCTGCCCCAGTCCACAGAGATTTCTTTTTATTTATTTCTATTTATTTATTTTGAGGTACTGAGGATAGAACCCACAGGTGCTCTACCCCTGAACTACATTCTCAGCCCTTTTTATTTCAGGTTTTTTAAGAGAGGGGGTGTGCTGCGATTGAACCCAGGAGCATTCTACCACTGAGCTACACCCCCAGCCCTATTTTATTGTTTTATTTGGAAACATGGTCTCACTAAGTGGCTGATAGCCTCCCTAAGTTGCTGAGACTGGTCTCGAACCTGCGATCCTCCTTTCTCAGCCTCCCACCTATTGGGATTACAGGCCCACACCACCATGCCCAGCTTATTTCATTTTTTGAAACAGAGTTTGGCTAAGTTACTCAGGCTGGCCTCCAATCTGCGATCCTCCTGCCTCAACCTCCCAAGTAGCTGGGATTATAGGCGTGCACCACTGTGCCTGCCTGATGTCTCCCATCTTTGAATGCCTCTTGCATTTGTGGTCGGTGGTAACCCATTTATCCTAATTGATCAATCCAAGATTGGCTTCCCCAACCATTCTGTGACAGGGCGAATGCTTCTTCTGTGGGCCTACTGTGTCTTAGCTCAGGACTGACCTGAGAGCAGCTGCTCAGCCTGCGGACGTCCTGGGAAGAAGCTGCTTATGGGGACAGGGTTTCCTTTGGGGCAATAATGGCTGCTGGGAGCCCAGGAGATCCCATTCACTGTTCACCTCCAGCCATCCTCAAGTTCTAGACTCTCCCATGGCATGTGGTTGCCAAGAGCTAAGACACCAGAACAAAGAAACGTAATGAACCACTGTATCAGAGGGAATCTGTTTCTACCAAACTTTTCTTTTCTTTTTTCTGGTGAGGGGTTACTGGAGATTGAACCCAGGGCATGCTACCTCCAATCTACACCCCCAGCCCTATTTTATTTTATAATTTGAAACAGGATTGTGCTAAATTGCTAAGGCTGACCTTGAACCTGTGATCCTCCTGTCTCAGCCTCCCAAGTACTGGGATTCCAGGCATATGCCACTGTGCCCAGCTCTACCAAGTTTTCTGTTCCTTGTCTACAGTTATATAAGGCAGGAACATTTCAAGTGGTGTCCCAATTATTTAAATAGAGAGCAAATGCCTCTTAGGACGTCTCTCAGAACATAAGGTCCTTTTATAAAATATCTATTTTCTAAATCTGCTTTTGTTTTAGAACTTGACCTAATTAGACAAGTTGTTTTAGACCTATTTATCTGAAGGTCATTTTTAGAAAAATCAGCAGATTCAAAGCCACTGTTCAGTTAACATCCCTGATGTGTGCTCTTTCCCTCCCCTTTGCCCCTTCCTCCTTTCTCCCTCCTTGCACTCTGACCAGGGTACCACGATGGGCATCTTGTGATCCGCTGGTTCTGGGCCACAGTGGAGCGCTTCAATAATGAGCAGAGACTAAGGTTACTTCAGTTCGTCACGGGAACATCAAGCGTGCCCTACGAGGGCTTTGCAGCCCTTCGAGGAAGCAATGGGCTCCGGCGTTTCTGCATAGAGAAGTGGGGGAAAATTACGTCTCTCCCCAGGTACGGAGCTCCTGCCAACCTTAAGGGAACTTGCTGAAGAGGGCAGAGTATGCTTTTCTATTTAAGTTTGAGTGATCACCCTCTGAAATGGGATTCTTGCTTGTCACCCAAAATAGTTATTTGAGTTATTAGTGAAAGATAGAGGTGAGGTGTGTGATTGCGATTATACTCTGAGCAAGGTTTTGATGTTTGATGATGTGTGGGCTGTAATGTCTTGGTCCGTGTGTGGGTTGTGGGAAGATATCCAATCCATACACAGTTCAATTTAGTTTAAAGAATGTCTAACATGGGGTAGGAAGGAGGCATTGGAATTAGTGTAAAGATTCTGAAAGCCCAAAGTAATCCTTCCTCCAGCACCGCATTGTACTTCATAGAATAGTTGTATATTCATGTATGTGCCATGCATGTGTCCTAATAAGTTTTAAAATATGTGAGAATAGCCAGGTGTGGTGACACACGCTTGTAATCCCAGTACTTGGGAGGCTGAGGCAGGAGGATCACAGGTTCGCAGCCAGCCTCAGCTACTTAGTGAGGCCTTCTGCAACTTAGTGAGACCCTGTTTCAAAATAAAGAATAAAAACTAGGGCTGGGGGTGTAGCTCGGAGGTAGAATGCCCCTGGGTTCCATCCCCAGTTCCACAAAAGAAAAAAAATGTGAGAATGAGACTATGTGTATCCTTTTTTGTATCTCTACAATGACTTCTATATAATATGCTATGGAAAAAATACCATGGGATAAATGCAGACAAGTAAGCGCTGGGGCTCTAGGCAATTACAGAATAAATTCCCCATGCCATGAGTCTACTCCCAATACTTCCTGGATCCTTTCTCTGCCACTTTGATAGTATATTCCTGATCTGGATTAGGGAGCATTAATAGTGAAATGGGGAGCACTAAGAGATATTTCTGTACAGGCATTGTAGTCATAAATACTACTTCAACAAATGGAAGAAAACAGTGGCCACTATTATCTTCTTCAGATATTTTCTAATTTTTTTTTTTTTTTTTTGCGGTACCGAGGATTGAACGCAGGGGCGTTCTACCTC
This sequence comes from Glis glis, assembly GCA_004027185.1. NCBI lineage: Eukaryota > Metazoa > Chordata > Mammalia > Rodentia > Gliridae > Glis > Glis glis. The sequence goes on along the minus strand of PVJS01003871.1, from coordinate 35 downwards.
TGCGCTACACCCCTGGCCCTATTTTTTTATACTTT